>JAQIXS010000798.1:0-38436 GCA_034700785.1 Rossiulus vilnensis | reverse complement strand
CGGCCATTTACTTATACTATATACTATACCTATCATATATATATGGAGAATATATATATATATAAACGATACACTGATTAGTATAAATATCAGTACATCTGTACTGGTATCAGTATGGTTTATACAGATATCAGTACATATAAGTAAGTCTATACTGATATCAGTATAATTTTTATACTGGTTCGCATTGATCTTTCCACCAGAGTTGGTTGTCATGACCCATAACATAGTCTAGGTCCAGAATTGCAGAGAAAGGATGCTGCCAACTGACTATTTAACGAAACTGACCAACGGTCAAGTTGCAGGATAAAGTTGACCAGAAACAAAAAACAAGAAAAAACCAAAACATCAAAGCCAAGTTCCATCTATTCAATCGCCATTTAAAGAACGGTTCTTGAAAATTAAGGCTTCCAGCAAGCACCAAAGATGCATGTAGATGTCTAATGTGCAGCAATTTATTTGAAAACTTTCTTGACCACCCTGACTAATGACGCAAGATTATGACATCTCAATTCCCTCCCCCCATAGATGCAGGACTGACCGATTATGGCAATTCTTGACTTCTGTGCTAACTGATGTCTAACTAGCAATGGTGTCTATTGGATTGGGAACTTGAATTTCAATAACTTTCACACGCCATTATTTTTGCAAAGCTATTAAAATACGGATTTTCAACATTAGAAAAAACCGCGGGTAATATTATATAACAATAAGACATTTTTTTCCTGGCTTTTCAAATTTATTCATTTATTCCAGATCTGGGGGAACCCTGGTTACGGTTGCAGGGAAAAGTAACTTGGCAAAGCAAATTTTCCGATGAACACATCAACACGTCCACACAACCTCTGGCATCCTCCACGGTCCTCGCCAGCGAGGCCATGTTTGCGATGGGGTTTTAATTAACGGAAATGAAATTAAGCGTGCAAAAAAGCCGCATCGGAAAACGTGACATTATCTCCGCCATGTTGTCCAACACGACCTGTTTAATAGGGCGCCATAAAAGCGCACGTGCAAATTGCTAATTTCACGGCATCGCCCCTCCCATTTTTATATGGCGACTAACGAGGAAGACTTTGCAATATTTACCGAATAATCTGTTGGCGAAAGATGACGCCATAAAGTTGTAAAAATTAGAACAAGCACGCCAGGCACCGGTAAACATTCATTAGCAAATGGGCGACAATAAAGCGGGGGACCGGACGTCAGCAGGCTCAGTTCAGGGGTCCCCCATAAAAGCAAAACCAAAACAGTAAATGAATAATGATGTTAACTGAAGGCATTGTTTTGGATGGACATCCTTTAAAGACGTTCTTTATTGATCATTTTTATACTTCAAGTTAATTATCTGTTGTAAAGGGCTTCATTAAGTGATCAATTGATCATTAAATTACAAAATTATGAACCATGCGTGGTTCACTTTAGGGGACTGGATGACGTATATTCTCAAAAATGACCTAAATGTTGTATTTACACTGTAGTGCTTTAGTGGTCGTTATTGATACGTTTCACTCTACTCTTGGGCTTAAACTCTAGCACAAGACAAATATAATGACTACTACACAGCTTTCCCTTCAACCCTCTAGTCCATGATTGTCGGTTTGTGTCAATCACCAAACCCCATCCAACCTAGAACGGTTTATGGACGTCCCCTAAGCTAAACGTGTCTATTTGTACATAGTAACATGTCATAACTTGTAATTTCAATCCGAAATAATTTTGGGATTGAAATCAGATGTAGCAACATTGTCAATAAAAAAGACAATTCATGCCAATGACTAAACTGCCTTTGTGTTGTCTTTTATTACTCAAAATGACGTCATTTTTAGCCAATTAGATTACGCAAGGTACGCGTCTTTAAATACATATTCCGTAGCTGGAGAAGATTACACATTTTTGCTTCCTATACTCGTTAAAACTGCTAAATACATAACCCCAAGGTATAGAATTGTCGTCCATCAGGGTCCGAGTTAAGTTTTATAATTAAAAAAAAACTTTCCTTTATTTATAGAAAATTAATAAACTTCAATTAACCATTATCCTTTCAATGAAACCTACGATTTGGTTGCATACATTTTCTTTTCAAGTTAATTTATTTTTCTTTAAAAAATAAATAAATAATCCAGATCTAAAGGATGGCCAATTCTACATAGTAACAAAAATACATTCACCACGAATGACAAGGATTTGAAGGAAAAACGTGTATTTTTGTGTGCTTGGTGGGCTAATTTTTGGTTCGTTCTTAAAAACAATTATAAACAACTATACGCCTCAGTTAATTACAAATACAGGTCTTTCCTAAGGTGTCTATGCGTATGTTGTTGCTTCTGGTAGTGACGTCAACTATCTTCGGCGGCAGCATCCAAACTTCAATCGGGAGCAGATGTCCCCTAGGGGGCGGGTTGCCGCAAGATCACTATAAATAGGATCGTGCGTATTTTTTGGTGGAAAATCCAATGAAAATTCCCAACCAGCTCACGCCGACCCTAATTTGATTTGCGCCTGCAGCGTGCGGCTTTTTAATGGAAATCAATCGGCGCAGCCTATTCCCGGATCCGGATCCAGCCTTCTCCATGGTCACATCGGTTCGTTTTTCGTGGCGGTTTTGCTCGAGGGTCAAGATCGCAGAATTCGCATATCAGCTGTCCCTTGGGACGGACGTTATCGTTAACCATGGATTAGTGAAACAGGCAGAAATTTCGGGTAACCCGCTTCAAAACGTGATTTTTTTCCAGCTTATTTGCGAGTACATTTCGTGCAAAATTTCAGCAAATATTTTGTGGGGGAGACAAGTGCATCATGCCAGACACGATTTGATTTAGAGATGGAATAGCTCTAAATCTGAGGGTAAAAACGCATTAGTTGAAACGTGCGGAACGTAGATGTTGATATATTGCACAAAAAGCAACATGACTTTAAATTGAAGTTGTAGAACAAGTTTTGAACAAAAGGTGTTATTGAATAGCTTGTAAATGTGGCGTCCCTCCTGTCTTTACAACATCATTTAGGAATGAAGGTTCGATATTACTGATGTAGGCTACATGCACTTATATGTGCATTCAATTAGATTGCAATAACAAATTCAAATTTTCACAATAGTGTGTATTCCCAAATGGTGTAATGATCTGTAGGTTGACATTAATGCTGGTATATACTTTGATAAATTTGAATGTTACATTATTAAACAATTCAGATCAGGGAAGAAATCAGGTTTTTTAAAAATTTATTAAAGAAAATGTAGACCTACATGTACATAACAGCACTAATTTGCACCATTAGGTAATACCTTTAATTTTTCACCACTGAAATCAACATTGATTAAACTAGCATTTTCCAATATAGTGGAACCAGTTTGGAGAGATATACGAGTATGTACTTGGAATGGTAAAAAAAGAGAATATTTTGAAAACTGAACACGTTTCATTACATAAGTAACACCATTAGCTGACAATGCCTCTAACACGATGTTTGCAATTACAAAGTGTACATAAACTAAACTCCCATATACAACGCAGAATGCATTACAGCATTATTTGGCTAAAATTGTTTCAGCATTCAGCATAGCGTTATGAGCATTTTAGGAGGAGGAAATTATCAATATAATTATTTGGTAGTGGATTGCCACAAAGACGTTTTGTTTATCCGCCGATCCTGAACATTATATTAAAAAGAGATGATTACTGAGACCTTAATGCGAAATAAGCTTTGGTTATTTCCACATTGCATGCATTATGTTTTTAAACTGCCATTTGGAAAACAGTTAAAAACAGAATTAGATAAGGCCTTCAGGTTCTGTTAATCGCCCTTGGTGAACATACAAAATGTTTGACACTATAAAATCGTCCTACCATGAAATGGGAAAATATATTTTGCAATTACCAAGACAGGATACTGCACCTCCCTTACTAATAAAAAAATGTATCCGCCCATGCAAAAAATATATTAACACATAATGTACAGTGTAAGCTCTAAAGATAAAATTGGAAAATACGACTCGTAGGATCAGCACTGGCCAGAAACCTCCCTTCATTTTGATGCACATGTTCGCCCTTAAAAATTCTTGTGAAAACATCGATTTTTGCGGAATTTTCAATTAAAATCAAAATGTTTCTGTTCGTCAGAATAAGAAGAATTGCTTATCTTCAGAAGAAACGTTAGCCACAAGTCCAACGTGCGGACTATTTGGTTGCTACAAATTTCTGAAGTCGCATTTTTGGCGAATTGGGAATCGCGATTTCTTCAACTACTAATTCTTTTGAAAAAACTGTCAACAAGACGAACGCTTGCCACCGGAAATTTTTTCTAGTTTTACAAGATATCGTGATTTTTTTACTGTGAAAATTTCATTTACCGTGGCATCAAACCGAACATTTACGCTTCTATTAGACAGAGACGACGACGGTCAAATTATCTTTCATATTGATAGACCTTAAGATTAACGCTAAACAAAGCTAATATTATTATTATTATTACACTAATATTATTACAGGCATGCTTTTGTATGCATAATTTTTCAAATTATATTACCACCAAATTATATTAACGTTCGTAAATAACAATTGATCTACCACTCAGGCCCATTAATGTGACTGTATTTCAAAACTGTTCTCCATTAAATGCGAATGGGAGATATTACGATATAAAGTTGAAAAAGTTGATGAAAAGTTTCATCAAATCACAACCTTCATTTGCTTGTCAATATTGAAAATGATAATATCTTCTAGCAGTCTTAAACATGCGTGCCTCAAATTCATACTTCCATTGGATTTTAAATGTTACCTTCCGTCCCCCTGACAACATCATACTACTATAGCATATATGATTGCAAGGATTGGTTTTTTAAAGATGCTACTCAGCTCCCTTAACAACTGATACTATTTTGGGATTACCTATTTTTCCATTATTTTTCACCATTTTCGTGATTGCTCTCGTCATGAAGGTGATATCTCAGTGCCCCCGACCTTTAACATCGTTATAAGCACTTTATTGCGACATCTTTCAAGTTTATTATTAGCTGTCCCTGACCAATAGCATGCTTGCACAAATCTATGCTTGCAGAGTTTGCTTACTTAATGAGAGTGATCCCTAAGCACCCCTAACAACGAACACTGATACACAGCAGCAAAGGCCACTCCTTTTAAGTTACTCAGCCACTTCTGATGGCCAACACGATATCCGTGCTCGCAAAGTTTGCTTTCCGTATGAAGATGTCAGCCAACGCCTCTGATTACTAACACGCATTAAAAGCCACATAGCTTCTTTACATAAGGTGACACTCAGATGCCATAGCCATTTAAGATGGTTTCGCCACCCCAGCCCTTTTAATCATTTACCACTTGAAGTGACACAGACTTCCTGATGACTAACACACTTACATAGTATATATGTTGTTAATGATTTATCACCTGTTAGAGAATGTTTTGGGAACTGCTCTCTTCATGCAGCAAACACCCAGCACCTGACAATTAGCACCTATACACAGTTGCCAAGCTTGCTGTGATTGCAACCCTTCACTTGTGACACCCAGCACTACTAACAACTAGCCCACATGCACAGCAACTACGCTTGCAGTGATTGCTCCTTTAAATAAAGTTGACTATCATGCTTACACATTACCTACTTGTGTGATTTTAATATTTTAACACTTGAAGAAAACAAATAGCCCTCAACATCATAATGCCCTTGTTGTGATTGCGGTCTTCATATAGCCGAGACCAAAGGCACCCGACAGTTTGCACACTTACACGTAACCAAGCTTGCAATGATTTCTTGCCTTTAAATTGACACTCAGCACCTATGACAACTACCATTTTTTATAGCATCTCGCTCGAAGTGGTTTTCTATTTTAATGACATTGATTACAGGCGGACCAATAACTTGTTCGAACAAGTTCGAGTTTCACTACCTTGAGGATATTTTGGCAGTAGCTCTTTGTAGTTCTGGGTAGTGTTCATGACTTATTTACTCTGTTGTTCACCTTAACAAACGTCTTCTGTGTAGTCTAATGACTTTCGCCACAGGCCTCTATATAGGCTGCTTGCAAGTCTACATGTATGTTATAATTGCGATTTTAATTGCAATATAGGCTGCTTGCGGGCCTATTTTGTAATTCACTGTCTTGCGTACGTAGTATTTGCATGTACGATTTCAATTATGGATCACAATTGCAAGGCAATACACAGCCCTTATCTTTCTAACATGCTTACAAAACACTCTTACTTTAGGTGATTACTATATTTTCACGATGACTATCACATCCTTGTTTATTAGCATGCTTACACAACACCAATGCTTGCAGTGATTGCTCCCTTTCTCAAGGTGACACTCAGCCCCTAACATGTTAGCTCGTTTACATAACACGCATGCTTGCATTGATTGCTCCCCATTTGAAGGTGACGCCCAGTGCCCATCGCGGTCCACGCCAAGATCTGCACGTGGGTCATTCCATGTCAAGTGGACCAGACCCCCACGCCAGACCATCTTCGATTTTTCTCAAATTTTGCGTGTATCTACCTACATCTATTAGATGAACCTGTGCAAAATTCCAGCTCGATACATTGTACGGTTTGGACGACAGGTCCACTTAAGTGAAGGTCACTTAAGCACAAATCACCCGCCAATAAATAGCCTAAGTTTAGAACATTATCACTTAGAAACCAGTACGTTTTAATTGCACCAATTGTTATAAAATAGTAATATCATTGAAGATAAACAAAAATTTGCTATTAATTATTTTCGCGCAGTAATGGGTTAAACTGGTCAAAAAATACATCGCGACGAATTTCCGTCAAATGTTGATCATCATTATCTTTACGAAAAATCATAATAGAAGGCTGCAAATTTAACAGTAGGACAATTAGCATGAGTTAGCATGATATTATGCATGATACATGAATGGTTTGACTTATTTGTGTGAAAATATATTTGATAATGAACATGACAAGAAATGTGGTTTCCAATACAAGAATAATTGCTTTTGTCACATCTTGACAACATTAACACATTACTGCACGAAAATCATGAATCGTTGCTGCTTATTAATAGCAGATTCTTGTTTATCACCAACGGTGTTACCATTTTATAACGTTTGGTGCAATAAAACGTACTGGTTACTAAGTGATAACGTTCTAAGCTTGGGCTATTTATTGGCGGGTGGTTTGTGCTGAACAAGTGACCTTCACTAAAAGTAGACCTGGCGTCCAAACCGTACAACATATCGAGCTGAAATTTTGCACAGTTTCATCCAACAGATGTAGGTAGGTTCACACAAAATTTGAACAAAATCGAAGATGGTCGAGCGTGGGCCATCCTCTAATTTGGCCCACTTGACATGGAATGACCCATGTACAATCAATGAGCATCTGCATAACATTGACTCAGATGGATAATTAAGCAACGAGCAGTAATCAGTGTGTTACTAAAAAAGCCTTACTTCCAGCTTGGACAAAAGAAGCCATTTCACTATCTGACCGAAATGGAAAAGAGACATGACACCAGCGCCATTGTTATTGGCATACTCCGCGCTTCGATAGTTTATCTTCCAGGCCACACTGTCGCTCGTAATTCACCCTAGAAAGTGTTTCCACACTGACAGCACGACAGTGGGGCGCACCTTCGCAATCACAGAGGTCCCCTCAAACAATGCGACAATTATGAATGCGCTTTGTGAGATAAAGGCCCACATTGCGTTTGACGAATAGCTGGTTGCTGGAATTTGCATAGCTAAACATTCAGGCTTTCGGGCATACATGCAAGGATGAGCAAAGTAAGAAGCAATATGAAATTCGTATCAAAATGAACATCCTCATTTCGTTTCACAATTGTTGCTAAGGTAGAATTAATCCTGTCCTCGTGTGCCTGACACCTCTCGTGAAACTAGTCTAGGTCTTTTCAAACTTAAATACGCCTCAACAGCCTCTGAGATAACTTATGCTTAGAGCTGCATTTATACTCTCGAATTTAAGGCAGCACGCACCATAGGCATGTCGGTCATCTTAACGCATCAGGAAGACATGGTAAGCCTGTTTGTCTCTTGGAGATTTCACCTAAATTTTAACATTCGTAAAATTACAAATTTAAAACAGTTAAAAGAATTGAAAGGATTGGCAAGTGAACACGGTCGTGACCGACTACTGAGGTACTATCCCAGCATCCGCCTGAAAATATTAGAAACCACAATTAGGATGGCCGACCTGGGATTTGAACCCTGGTCTCCCGAATGTATACTGCCAATAAGCCACCTTACTCGATTAGAACGTGTTTTCAATTATTTCGTTTCTACGTAAGCTTCCTTGATCTTCAACGCTGCAACTCAAGATTTAAATTGGTGATTTGTTACGAGAAAAAAAAGGTAATTGTGTTAAGGTGGCAAGATGAAAGAACAAAAAGAAAAATCTACTAAAATAATAATGAATGTCTCATGTTTTAGGTCCTCGCAGTGGACGCCATCAGGTCCAAATGAAGTCATTCCTCAGTCCTTTTTAATTTACAATGATCGACCTGTTAGCATGCAGCAACATCCCCAAATTACTTAAATGTCAATATCTTAACCGATTTCAGATCTCTGGTTTAGATCACAAGGTCAAAAATCTAATGTCTTTGCATAGGATTTTGACGTCATGCTAGGTTAAAAATGTAACATTGGTGGAATTAAACTTCGACGTTATTCAATATGGAATTATGTGAAAATGATTTTGTCGAAATAAATTAATCGACGTCATCGTCCAACTCGAGTTATATGAAACAGGAAATGGGCGAAGAAGAACAAAGGGATGATGAGAACCCTTCATTCGACCTGTTGATGGGTAGCCCCAGCGACAATGACAAAACGGACCCATCTGGAATTAAGTCCTCGAATGACCATCGAGCATCAGGTGTTCATCCCCCTCCCTAAGAACGCACCCCCTTAGAACAGAATGTGTTCTACAGAAGGACAATGGAGGATCTCATTACAAGCCGAGCAGCGCTATTGTCTCTCGCCAGTTGCCAAAGCAAGACAATCAATAAACCTGAGCCGTTTTCTAATTATTTCCGAACTGAATGGCCGCAATTGCAACTGCGAGGCCTAATTACGCTCCTAGCGGCAAGAACGAGGATTAGGCGGTTCGGGATGAAACAAAAGGCCTTCGCGATCACAAAAGAATGCAATTTTTGTCAAAATCGACATTAAGGTGCAAAACTAAATGCTCAAGCATGCCAAAAAAATATAAATATAGTATTTGCTCTAACTTGTTTTTCACCTTTTCAAAGACACGTAATACGATAATTTAGAAGATTTGGAAGTCACACATGACAAGTGATTCTCAAAGTTGGTACAAAGATGTTGCAAAAGTGTGTGACATGCCATGTAAGCTGGTTTTATTAGTACAAAAATCAAGGTATTCTTCAAATTAATGCAATAAATGACAGTTTCCAGGGTGTGGAAGTCAACATTGGCCATATATGGGCATTGATTTATATGATGTATACCATATATTGGTCACAAATGGACCAACAGGCTCATAAAATCCATAGACATGCATGTCAATATATAGCCATACATCATTTACATATAACCATGCATGTCAACATATTTACAGTCAAGTGACTTGACTGTAAATATGTTGAAAATGTTTGGAAAATATATTACTACGGACATACAGATTTGACGTATTCCAAAAATGATTTGACATGACATAGGAAATGAATGGACTAATAAGGTTCAATATTTCAATATATGAATAGATACCGTTATATGTAGCTCACATGTACCTACTTGGAAAGGTGAGCAGTAATGAGTGTCTTTAGTACAAAATCAAATGTAAGTATACACGTTAGATCACATTTTAATTACAAAAATGTAATAAGAGGATATTTACTGGTGACATTATACGGTAATTATAATTTAAAAAAGCCCATCACAACCGAAATGCAAGCCTAGTTCTTCTAATAATTCTGACTTGTTTTGAACTTTAAATTAGCACAATGAATTAATTAATTTTAGGCCAGATAAAGCAACTACATGGCATTTTCATTTATATATGGAGAAATAGTAAAGGTCAAGTGAGCTCACACATGACCAAAAAATCAAATATGTTTTTATCTGATGCTAAAAGGTGTGGCGATGTCAATTTATGGCCATATATGGCCCGAACATTGTCAGTTATGGCATTTATAACCAGATATAAGGTCATATTCAATATTTTTGCCCAGTTTGTCACGTAACGCTGGTAATTGCTTGTACAGTTTTTGCCCAAAAATAAAATTTTCAACTTCCCTAAAATTCTCCCGGACTTTTCCAGATTTTTTAAAACAAATTTCCCTGACCACCCTGACTATATTGCATAATTATGACACATGCATATGTAAGTAATGTTACACGATTTACAAAAGTGCAATTTCTCAATTCCTATAGATGCAGAACTGACATAGTGTGCCATGTCATAACAATGGTGGTAATTAATACATGTAACTAACCATGGCATCTACTGAATCTGGCACTGAAAACCCCTTAATTTTCTGTAACTTTACCATGCCAATAAATAGTTTAACCTTTAAAAAAATACAGCTTTGCCACACATTTGATGCCATCTTAGTATTAACAAAATGTTGAAAACCGGTACATAATGTCAATATCATGACTTTTCCATGACGCGAATTCAACTTTAAAATTTGTTATGGCTTCTTATACCAGCACACATCTTACTTTATGTGAAAGCAACTGTTGTATACGTAATTTCAGAAAATTACACTTCCCTGACTATCTACCAGATAATTAATTCCAAGTTTCAAGGTTTTCCAGGGCTAGGGTAACGCTTTTTAAAGTAATTTTACTTTAACGATACCTTTACTTGAAACATCCTCAAAAAGATCCAATTCTTGTCAGCGTTAAAATGTCAAAATAGTACTGCAATAGATAAAGTATATATATATATGGTAGAACATTTGAACATTGTCTAGGGATTGGTCATTGCTCAACAACAGATGAATTTTTGACTACGACGTAACCATTTTGACACGCAAATAAAGGCCATTGATAATAAATGGCGAAATATTTGAATAACGATCAACATTTTCAAAATACCTTCAAAAAAACCGATTTGCTTTTCAAACGAAACAATCACATTGAACCAACATAAGAGATAACCAAATCAATAAGGGCCAACGTTGAATTGTTTGAAAGCTAGAGTGAATGAGCAATGTCATGTTTGAAATCGAAATGGTGTCTTTCATAGTTTATTGTTCACTAAAAACAATGCAAGTGTCAAATAAAATAACACGCATTTGTAAAGCAGCCAATTTTAAATTTTATGACTATCCTTTTGTGGTTCTGAAAGTAGCGTGTGTGACTAATTTAAAAAAAAAATTCCCGGAAATGAAACTGGGTATTTATACGCCGGCTAATTTTCAGAAGACATCACACAGCTAGCAACAGCTGAGCTGCAATTTCAAAGAGCAACGCTAATCTGACTATCCATCATGGACATGAAGTTAGTTCGGCTCTTGATATTCGCAACCAGTGTGGTAGCGATTTGCAGTTATCCAACCACTAATGATGGTGGTACAACCACAGCGTTTGATAAGCCTCTATCATTGCAAAGCAGAGTTGCACAGCGAAATCTTGAAGACAATCTTGAAATCAGCAAAAACAAAGACCAAGACAAAGACTCGAATGAACATCAGGGAATGAGCCAGAAACACCTTCCCAAAAATGACCAAGAAGACCATGATGATCAACAATTCACTGGACTACCTAAAGAGTTTGAGGGCGAGACAACATCAGAAAATGAGGCAAGAAGACGACGAAGAGACAACGAAGACAATGGCAAAGACTCAAAAGAACATCAGGGAATGAACCACAAACACCTACATAAAGATGGCGGAGAAGATCATGATGGTCAACAATTCACTGGAATACCTAAAGAGTTTGAGGGTGAGACAACACCAGAAAACGAGGCAAGAAGACGCCGAAGAGACAACGAAGACCATGGCAAAGACTCCGGAGAACACCAGGGAATGAACCACAGACACCTTCCCAAAGATGGCGGAGAGGATAATGATGATCTACAATTCACTGGACTGCCTGAAGAGTTCGAGGGTGAGACCACACCAGAAAACGAGGCAAGAAGAAGACGAAGAGACAACGAAGACCAGAACAAAGACTCAAAAGAACAACCGGGAAAAGACTCAAAAGGGCATCAGGGTCCGAATCATCAACATCTTCCCAAAGAAGGCGAAGAAGATCATGATGGCCACCAATTTAATGGACTACCTGAGGATTATGAAGGTGAGACCACACCAGAAAACGAGGCAAGAAGGCGAAGAAGAGACAACGAAGACCATGACAAAGACTCAAAAGAACAACCGGACAAAGACTCAATAGAACAACCAGAGAAAGACTCAAAAGGACATCAAGGAATGAACCACCAACATCTTCCTAAAGACGGAAAAGAAGTTCATGAAGAACACCAATTCACTAAACTGCCTGATGTGTCTGAGGGTGTAACCACACCAGAAAATGAGGAATGAAGGCCACGAAGAGAAAACTAACCACACCAGAAGTTATTAGCTTAAAACGACTTAGTGTAACATTCTCTTAGACCCAAATATTATATAAGCACGCTGAAATATTCAATACATGTCATAATAATTTGTGTTAAATGTATTAACAAGCTAAAACCTATGGAATTGCTCAGTTGTTTGAAATAAATACCACGCTTTGACCTAACGAATGTAAATTATTTCTAAGCATCAATCAATTTTATCACGCATGTCTCGACTTCAGGGAGGCCTTCGTTTAATCTTTAATCGAACTGCAATGCGACACATTTTAGGCGATGTTTCAAGTAGCCTTTAACAACATCGGTGCTACAGCGGAAGTAGTGAGCTTGATTTTCAAGGTATGATTTCCACGGAGGTAGCTTAATTTCTGACGCACCCAGGCGATAGGGATAAGCATTTAGCCGCAATACATTTAGCATTGAATTATCATTAAAATAATACTGATAATACTTTTCATATTGGCGTTTTCTGAATTAAAAATACACATGTCAAGAAGTGGTCAAGTGATATAGGCATATGCACGCATTTCCACGTTACTGAACTCTTGCATCATGTCCATCTATTCTTAAGTAAATGTAAACCTTTATCAAAACGTAACTGATTAGCTACGTAGTTATGGACAAATAGTTGTATCCTTAAAGTTTACACTTCTAAAGATCCATCTAAAACAGGGTGGTCCAACAAGTGGCCATGAAGCCTTTCTGGCGGCCCGCGACAGTTCGAAAAAAATTGATGGAAAATTTGAAATTTGTTTTTGAAAAACATTAAAAATTCGACGAAAAATACATCAATTTAAAGAAGCCTCAATTTCTAAACAAGTTTTTTGTGTTTACATGTATATATACAGGGTATGTTTAATGTATAGTGTGTATAGTGTGCAATGTAAAGTGTGCTGCCGTGAGTTAATACCACGCCCGCTTCTAGTGACAAGTTGGACCACCCTGATCTAAAAGGTATCCAAGAAATAAATGAAGGACTCTAAAATGCACCTATATAGTATCATTGGCTCCCATAGCTTCAGCTATATAAAATTTTCTGACTTTCCCAGGTTTAAATTTCTAGTTTTTCCTAAATTTAAGGTTAAAAATATAATCCAAAAATATTGCTGCATAATTTGCTTAAGACAAATTCTGGGAAACTATTGGATGGCTAGTAGGAAATCCCCTGACTTTCCCAGGTTTCTATGGTTCTGTGGGAGCCCTGTTATCCGCTTCGAAAATTTACGTCGATTAATTTATCCAGATTTTCCTCGGGGTGTCCGAAGTATAAGAACACAAAATGTGTACGTGGAGTGCCTTTCGCCAATCAATACAGAAAAGGGCTAGCAGCAAGCAGCCAATGAGCAACAGGTGGAGTTTCTCTGGCATAATCCTAGCTAAGATTGATGGGCAGTTTTCGGGATCGAATCCTACAAAACCTGAGATAGAACCTACCAGTTTCTTCACCTGCCTTCGCTTTATGGAGTGGACAAATCGCGAATTAGCCAAGAGGATCATCTGGTCGAACACCGAACGCTCTGAAACTGAAATGGCCAAATGCAGTTCCATAAAGAGGAATTAATTCTATTGGTTCATCTCAACGGCCCTTGCCCTGCTCTTCCAAATTAGATTGCGGTGGTAGACGCGTTTCACTTGGCATCTCCAAGGAGAAGCGCCGCAAAATAAAATGAAAAATAAACAGGCTCATAACCGTCGGCGAGTAATTTATCGGTTCAAAGATAAATATTCCGGGTGGGCTAACTGAATATAGGAAATTACCCATCTCGTGCTGAGGCTAGACGTTTCACGTGAGACAACTGAAACTAATTTCCAACAATTCATGAGGACGCCTTGTTATTATTTTTGTTTTCTTAAAATGTTTATTAACCAAAACCAAGTCCAAGGGGCCGGAACAGATTATCCCTACTTGGGTTCTTCAGCAGAGAAAAATAATTGGCCCCTTCCAGTCCCTGATGCTCTTCAGTTTAAAAGATATTCATAACAATGAATTCAATTGAACACTTCAAAAACATATAGGTTAATCTAAGTGGAGAAATTCAATATGGGCAATATATGTAATTGCGTAATCCATGCATGATTATATTATAAAATGGCCATAAATGAACCTATGTGTGCATTCATATCCATATATGCCTACATACTGACTATACATATAATCATAATTATGGCTATGTATACATATCTATATATCCGTATGTGTTTTAACAGTCTTACTCATAGCACTATAAACATGTATGCCAACATATTTACATATTTTCTATGGTCAAATACATGTATATCTCCGTAATTATGCTCATACTTGTAAAATATATAAATGCAGATACATACATAGATAAATAGATGCATGTATACATGCCTACATTGATAGATAACGTACGTACATACATACATAGTTAGGTACATAGATATATCTATCTATACAATCTAAATTGGTCAACATATGGTCGATGTTATAGATAAAAGTTCAAATAAGTAGTCACGTCCAGATTTGCCTTAGTAAGCTTTAGTATGTTACTGAAGCAAATCTGATCGTGACTACGTATTCCATCTTTTATCTATGCATACATTTATGTAACTACATGTACGTATGTTTGTTAGTTGTTAAGTTCAATTATTTTATTCACACTGTCTTATTTATAAATATTAACAATAATTAATGGTTTTAAGTCCATAATAGCGCATTCACTTAAACCATGCATGTGCATACTGTATGTCTCCAATGTGTACATCATATTACACTAATTGTTTTATGATATTTGTGAATAGTGTACAAAATAATAGTGTTGCAACACTCCGCTGAATCACCCCGTAAAAAGTTTTGCTTATAAATATCACTAATAATTAAACGCTGAAAGCAATATGAACAAAGTAAAAGATCACAACTGAGAAATTTTAATCAAGACATTGCAGGCAATATTTTATACAATTTTCCTTAGTTTGGGTCCTCTTTTTTACAATGACCCTAAGCAACACCTATTTGCTTAACGGTTAAATTACGCATGTCTGACAAACGGAGTTACGACCGTGCAAAATCCGTTACCTTTTTTAATTAAAGTGATATAAAGATGCATAATGAACAGTACATTTCGATTACAATAGCTTTTATGCTATTCAGACGGTGATTTTTCATCTACTTTCATCTACCGTGCGCTCGGATTTATCCTTATTGTCAATACTTTTCAGCATTAATCCTCGCTCCATTAACCACGTATTTGCAGCGATCTCAAATTGTCCCCATCGTTAAATTATGGAAGATATGAACAAGGCTAAATTTTGTTATTTCATTAAGGTACAGATCGATACCAAGCTAACACATTTTCTGAAGTAACAAACAGCAGTTCTGAAATCAAGATGACATTTTGCTGCGTTTGATTAGGCGCAGTTGTGATGCCAAACTATGAATTGCTACACCTGACAAGAAACAACCACAATTTCTGCAGATAGCAATTTTCCAACATATATCTGATAAAAAAACTCTACAAATTACAATCAAGCTCTCGGGACATGAAACCTATTCTAAACGACAAACATTTTCCCCATTGTGTCATCAACCTGAAAGCATCAAACAAAACTTCGTCCCTGGCAACAAATAATTTGGTTTCTGAAGGACAGAAATTATTCTTATCCTTAAAAACACTCGTTATTTATTAAATTTAGAGGGTAGTCAAGGTTATTATAAGGTATTACCATTAGCCTACTTCAATCAGACGTAGTGTTCTTCCGCAGCGGGTGCATACTTTGTCGAAATAAGCCAACAGGCCTTTTCCAAAGCCTAGATCATAATTTCCATTTAATTTCACGTGATGTCTCCAAGCAACTGCCTAGTTCTCTAAGCGCGGCTGAAATCAGACTACCAAATTAGCATATTTATTAATACGCAATTAATTATAAAAATGAACACAACGAATATGAGAGCTCGCGTTTGACATTAGCCAGGAAAACGCTGGCTAAACGTCTTCCAGCAAATTCACGAAATGAAAAATGAACTTGAAAACATTCGAAGATGTTCACAAACGATACCACGAAAAGCAAATGTTCGACATAGTCCTGCACCCCAAACGTTTTTTAACCAGGATTCGAAATAAGGCAGTTTGAAGATAAGAGGAAGTAGTGAACGATCAAAAATCTATTTAGATATACGCATAAAACAACTTAACACGAAATAGTGGTTGTTGGTAAAGCTTAAAGGAGTAAGAACAGCTGAGTATTTATTTCTTGCCTCCAGAACCCATACAAAAACAAATACATACACAATTTTCGTTCGAAGTATTTTTTTTTTGAAAACATGAGTTGCAGAATGTTTTTGTGGTACACATGGCATCGATGCATCCATTTCCATGTAATACACTTATACTTTAAATGTTCATACATTTTTTGTTATCGAGAAAGTTACTTCCAAAACCTTCTATGCATTTGAACGACCAGCGAGTTTGATATACTGCATATATATATCAATATATTAGATTTACATGTAAATTTCTAATACTGTAGCTTGAACTATTCTTTTAGACCTTTTTTAAAGAAAAAACCCGGTAAAATGCATACCAAACTTTATTTTTATTCAAGAAAGTTCTTCGAGAAAATATTCGAAAAAGTTATTTAGTTCAGCACATCTTGGTAAACATTTTAATACAAACAGTTCGCAAGAAATTATTTACAAGACATTTATTTTTACAAGAGTGTGGACATGTATTCCTAAACACTTCATTATGAAAACCGTATATTTATTTATTTATAGTTATATTTTGGAAAAATATATTCGTGTAGGAAATCACTATCTCTAAAAAGCAGAAAAAAGTAAAACAAAGTTACAGTAATCCAAGTTGACATGTTATTAACATGGCATGCATAACATAATTCACCATATTAAATAACTAGCATTAAAGTACGTGTAAAATGTAATAATCCAAGCGTTTAACAAACATGCATCTCAAATTTATTTTAAAAAAAAATTGTTTTAAAGCTCCGCAAGGTTGCATATTTAGACACGTTATGTAAGATAATAAATGCTTACATTTAGTACGTTATCACAATTATTATCACGTTTCGAAACATTTTCAGCAAAAGCTAAACACAATTCCAACAGTTACTATTATACTTATCCTGCTCTTTTTATTACTATTTAAAAAAGGATTACTCCAAACTTGCATGTTCTGACATGTCATCTTTATTTAAAACAGACACCTGATAAGCCTTCGCATGTTTTATAATCACATTTAATGTACACAGCTTGCAATTCGAAGTTGCCAAATGCAGTCTTACAAGAGTTCAATTGTTTGCCTTGCATGTTTATTACAAAATCCTGTTATCACTAGCGTTTGTTTTCTCTTTTTTCTGAATTGCTGCGTGCTATTTGAAGAACGAACAGTTTTCGTTTATTATCTAAATCTTTTGCTACTATTCCACTAAACTGCACGCTCTCGCAGAATTATACACAGCTTCAACAATCTAGTTTAAAAAATCACTGTTTACTAAGATGGCTAATCCTCTTGCTCTCAGCAGCCAGCACTTGGGGGCTTGTTTGTCTAAAAATCGCACCATTTTTCCAAATGTCAGACGTCTATTAATAATAGAGCATGTTGTAGATTCCATTTCTGTCAGTTTTAACGCTTCTAAAGCGTGAATGGGCGCCCTTTAACTTCGTGCAAGCGCTCTATTTATGCATCCAGGTGTAAGTTTCATTACCTGGTGCATTACTTGTTAGGTCGTTGCAAACGACACTGCTCGAATTATGCCTTGTGGGACCAAAAAGGCCAAATGTGCAGGCTAGCCACGCGTACAGGGTGCCAGAGTAGGGTTACCAAATGTATCCCAAAAGGAGGACATGACAATTTTTTACATAATGTTCAAATTGTGGAGTATATAAAATTATGAAATTGGGATCAATATTGCATTTGCTGCAAGTAATGCCCTTATAAGCAAAACAGCTTGTTTGCGAAGCAAATGTAATGGTACCAATCAAAAAACAGCATCTATGACGAATTTCAACAAGTTTATCAGGCATGCCCCCGAAATATGTTAGATGAGTTGAAGTGCTTTAGATGGATGATTTTTACAGAATTCGAAAACTACAAGTATAAGTATTTTACTTCATGTGTTGAGTTCAATAAAAACGGTGTTTTCATGATGATGACCAATTTTGCAGCCTGGTTTGATTCCTAAGATCAGGGAGGAGTGGAATCAAATTCTTTGACGATCATAAGCTGCATGACCAGTAAAGCGTATTTTTAAATCTTCATAAATAATGATTGCGTTTCAGAATGATTTAAAACAGACGAATTGTAGTTTTTTATTGCAGCCCATACATGGTATAAATATTGAGTTTTGAGGTGGAGTCAGTAAGGGCCCTAAAAGAATTTTAGGGATATTACATGCATGCATCGTTACAGCAACTATGTCCTTTTCAGATGATTTCATAATTTATTGTCCTCCTTTTCCATTTCTGAATCGTGTAACAATATGCTAGATAGCCCATTTTCGGTCGCTTCCGGTCTTTCCGGAAGTTGCACCTGAAGACACGATACGTAGCCGAAACCTGCTTTCCCAAACGATCTGACAGACATCATGGACGGTTAGGATTGGTGTTGAAATTAGCTGGCAGTACACGAATTTTACTCCCCAACTAACTGATGGTTGGTTTCAGTGGTGAGTTCAGAATGGGTGGGGATGTGGGCATCAGTTATTGCAGAATGGGTAAGAAGCACCATAACATGATGTTGTTACAAAATATTCTTATAATAATGCTCCTACTGTACATGTGTTTCTACACAAGCTATTGAAAACGCAGGTAGGTTGGCAACCCAACATCTCTTTACCAATTGTTACAGTACTGAACATGTGTCTCTGTATCACTAATAGAATGGTGGTAATTCACAAGGGCAAGTGGCTTGGCGGCACATCCTCCGCATTCGAATTTCAAATAATAATTGAAAATGAACGGGTTAAACGTTTATTTGTATGTTTTAGTCACAAAACAGACATTTGTTGCCACCTTTTTGGGAATATTTCATCATGCAATCAATATTTATTAGAAACATCCTCGAAGGAAATAAGCTAAACCCGATGTGGTTTTATTCGAAGCCGAAAATTTGTGGTAAAAAAAATAAAATTTTCGGATGACACTGTTTTTGTAAAAAATATAGTTCATTGTATGCATTTTGCAAAAATGCATATATGCTCATAACGAGCATATAATGCATAAAATGAGCACGATGCTCCTTTAAAAGCCCAATTTCACCCATTATTATCTCGTGCATTTACAAAGTTTCGCCTCCTGCATTCGTTCCGTTTTCAGTACTTCCATAAAATCCTTTTTTAATGAAAACCGATGAGATTAATTTCGGCCCCAACAGCCATTTCCGGCAGATTTGCTTTTTTTTAGGAAACTTTCACCCACTATGTTTCTTATAATTAACTAAAAAAACTACACATATGGCAAAACTAATTAAAATTTTAATCCACGTTAGTTTTGCTTACATGTGTAAAAATTTATGCTTTCAGTTTTACCTATGCTATTAAACTTTCCAGCCAATTCACTAAGAAAAACGTGCACTTTTTATATTAGAAAAAGAAATGAAAATGCATGTTATCTCAAGTTTTAAATTCGACTTATAGAAACGGTCTGAGTTTTCTTCTATTTCATGAAATATAATTAACACAAAATGTATGTGCGTCTTTCAATTTAACGAATGTCGTAGGAAACATTCAGAAAAATTGCATGAGAAATATCACTCGCATGACCAAAAAAAATTAAAACCAAGATTTCCGCATAAAAAATTTGCTTAGAAATATTAATCAATAATCAATAGAGGGCCGTAGTTCAAAAAACTTGAAAACATGCCACAAATAATATATTTTGGAATCAATTTTCGTACAAAATTTGCTTTACGTATTAGTTAAACGCCGTAGACGAAAAATTTATTTAAAAAAATAATGGATTACTGCCTTATAAATCGGTCTATGATGCAAAGTTATTAGACCCCTGACGTGTTGATCAATTTCAAAAATTCCCTTGAGTTACCCAGGATTCCCAGGTTCTGTGGGAACCCCGTATAAATTTCAAAAACCCGTTATGCACCCAAGTTCATTTCATTTTTTTTTAAATAAACGGAACGTTTTCAAACTATAAAAACCACCAGAGGCCCTAGCGGACCTCGAGTTTTACACAGTAAAAAGTCAATTTAACAACTTTTTAAAACAACGGAAGCAAAAATGTGCAATCTGTTCGCACGGAAGGCATCCTCTGGGGCCAGCGTTAAAATAAATCGATTCCGTTTCAAGCAAAATCTGTTACTGGTTAACCCTGGAGCACCTCTAGTATATCATCTAGTTTCACAAATAAACTTGACATTTTTAAGTTACGAGGGATACGGAAGACACCAGCATTGATAGCGATCGTTTCAACCAGGCAGGCGATCGATCTAGAAGGATCAAAAGCGCTTCGCCAGTGGCGCGCCATCTGACGGCTGCGGCTGGTGGCTGGCGGCTGACGGCGTGCGGCTCATATCTTTCTGAGCAGAGCAAGCGACGGACGCTAGGTTGAGGATAGTGCAAAACCCAGCCATCACTTCCGTCATCGCCAGAGGATGCTTAAGTTACCAGTGAGCAGCTAGAGTGCCACGCACCGAGTTCTAGAACAGACCTAGAGTGCACCAGTGATACAGACTTGGAAGCAAAACTTTTTTTGGAAAAAAAAACTTCAGAGAAATCGGCCTGAATCCAGGACTCATCGCTGGAATATCGACTTAAGGTAAGCGCTAATCATCTTTTAGCACGCCAGAACGCGTCCGAGCTTACATGAAGCGTGCTGTCAACACGATCTCGACACGTGAAGCAAATGAGAACAGAGTCATAACATGTCTAAACGGGTTCGGAACTTCGGAGTGAAGCTTAAAACCGTGTAAATTGTTGCGCGTCCTGGAGCTGGGCATACACGATCATTACTAATGACAGCATTAATGATGCTGCTAGACCGAATGACTTCATTTACTTGTTATCATTACTTGTTAGCCGTACACGAGCTTGTTAAATACCCATCATTACTGGCAAACATTTAAATTTAGATTACCTTGCACTATATTTAGTGCAAGATACGCTTACCAGTAAAGCTGACACGATCATTAGTAATGCCATTCTCAGAAAGTAATGGCATTAGTAGCGATCATGTAAACGCCCGCTTAACATCTTCGTTGAGAGAATATTCAGTAAAGTTTTTGCGATTGGCGTGTTTGAACATGTTCTTGCTTGTCGTTTTAATTTTTTTTTACAGTTTAGAAAATTTTAGTGTTTTTGTTTATAAAAGCTCAAGCAAGAGCTTGTTTAACAAAATCTTCCTCCACATGTCTAAAACGCCCTGCCTTAAGGAATTTGGCACGATTTCATTGAATGTGTCTAAACACATGTGACCTTTCCTAATCTCTATGTCAATCGCGTTTGACGTATATTAACAATTTAACACTAATATCAAAAAAAGACAAAAGTGCTGAAAGAATGCCATTTACATGTGAGCTAATGTTAAATGTAAATGGCATGTTAACGTTTAACACTAAACATGTGCAAGTATACGTCATTTTACGTTCCATTTCAATGCTACGAATCTGCATGTGGCCCGAGACAAACGTGCTTCGACTTATTATCTTGAATGTCAAAATATTTTGGATATGTTTATCTTGGTCGAACATGTTACGACATGCTAACATATTCCTAAACGTCCTATGGCTTGATTCCATAAATGACATGTTAGTGTTCCTAAAAGAATATCCTTTCACAAAGTCGTTGAAGGGATGCTGATGTACTCAAGACATCCGTGCCTTTGATGTGTTTTTGACATGTATACATTTTAAAACACTAAGCACACCTATTTGACGCATTCACATACACTTTTAACTGTTCTAACTAGATGCTGGAACGCATGTTAGCTGCATGATACACGTATAACGGCCACCAAGTAAAAGCTGTTGCTTCATAACGTTGAAGAAGTTGCTTTGAACACATTTTTTACAATTCAGCAACGTTCCTTAACATTTCTAAACGCCAACATGTTCGGAAATGCAGCGCTTGGACGGCATCCGCAAAGTCATTTAAAGTGACAAAACATATCAAAACACACTGCAGTTAAATTTTATTTCGGTAACCTTATAGAACACTGACACGAAAGGCTTCGAGAAACAATCATGGCCGATGTCAGGAAAAACGTCTTCGTCATCGAATACTAGCCGGACGAACCAAATTGGTCATCATTCCAAAAAGCAAAGTCACGGAAATCCAGGTCTACGCTTTTACCATAAAAATGACAAAATAAACAAAGACCGCTGGAGATTTTCAATAAAAATATTTCATTTAAATGTTACAACGGACCGTCAACAGCAAAATCCACAAAAATGTACACGGCTGAACAAAATGATACTCATCATGCAAAAAACATGCAATTTTTACATTTTTGATCTGCCACACACCAAATCCTCTCCAAAATTTGAGTCTGAGTTAGTTTAAATAATTTGAAAATGTCACGTTTATTTATCAAGTTAATTTATTTATAAAATAATTCTTTTTAACTTTACCGTAATGCAATCCCCTTCGGAGGTTTCATTCGGAGGTTTAACACCGTTCTCAGAAGACGCTAATTTTTTTAACTTTATTTAATTTATCGCAAATAAATAATTTTCAAAATATCAAAGATAATTCAGACCTAGTGTGCATCATGTTGAATCTGGCTTAATGGTTTAGCATCTTTAAACACTAAAGCTATGCCATTAAGTAAATGACTTGTTCGAGGGAACTACTAATTATAAGATGCAATCAACTTTATAAAAAAAATGTTAAAAATAAAAATAGTTGGCGAACATGTCACTGTCGATCTATTTTGATTAAATATAATTTCTACTTTTGTGCACTGATTCGCGCATAAAATACATGTATAGTACCGTGCTATATGTTTTTATGATAAAACTATCATGTAAAGTGTCTGTCTCAATATGGATCCCTCCATCTCCTCTGTCGTGACGTCATTTCTGGACGCTACCTTATTATCTCTTAATTTACCTTAATTACCTTAATTAATCTTAATTTATCGTATACATAAAAATGCCCAACATGAAATCCATTTGCATAACGCATTGTTCTGACGTTAACACGATTACTAACAGCGTTCCAATTTTCCAAAAAGCGATGGTTCAAAATGGCCTATCGCATTTCACCCCTCCGAAAGCGTTAAACTTCTCTGAGAGGAGCGCTGTTGCAAATACATAAAACTCATTCAACATCACACTATACAACGCATCTCCGCCTGATCCATGCGTTGTTATTGGCTCACATGGGGCTCATTGAGCGTTTTGGGCAAACAATATTCCAATAAAACTGGCGTCGCGCAAAACAGTCGGCTTTGTAACACCTTTCACCCTCAAACTATAAATATTTGAAGTGGGGCCAAAGCTGGGTGATCTCACGAGAGGAGAGCTAAAAATATTGCGCGAGTTTGGGGGCGAGTACAAGTGAGCCATTATTTAAGTTACGTACGAATGGCTGGAAAATTTGCATCTGGTTAGTGGCAAAGTGGGAAAGTAAGTATTATTAACCTTTAAATGTCGAGATGTTTGAAATTGCAACACAAACAACGCTAAACGTTTTGGATGTTGAAGTCTTGCAAAAACCATCCCCAGTGGAATAAATAAATATGGACCAGAAATGGATTTAACGAATGGATATGTATGTATGTTATTACATGGTACTGTATGAACATATATATCAACATATTTACAGATCGGGTAATGTAAGGTATATAAAATACATGAAACAAGACCCTATTTGTATATTTGTTGACATGTGAGAAATGAAAACAACATGTAAGCAAGGATAAGTTACTCTTCTTGATTCCGACTTTTCAAGCTCTAAATAGAAATATCGAATTACATGTATATAATTTTAAAATGTGATATTCTCAGTAAATGGAAATGTAGATAGCCATGCATGGCTATATATTAAGTGGTCATTGATGACGATGTCAAAATTTGGCTAAATATCGACTTAAATATAGACATATATTGTTCATATATACAATAAGTGTATATAGCCCCTTGCATGTATATGGCCATTTTCAATTTCACCACACGGGATTCTAGTTTTCTCCGCAAAACCTTACAAGGTAAAACTCCACTGACAGGATTCAAATTCAATTTAACTCCATACAAAAATTATCAGAAAAATGCACGAACTTTGGAAGAAAAAAAATACTTTTTTGAGCGACCCTTGCCCCTCTGGAAAAATCTATCTGATAAAAATGTTTTTCTCTATTTTATCTCTAAAAATATTAGCTATAAAGGTGACTATTATCTAGATTGATTTTAATTCAAATTCATTAAAAGCAAATGCATGCATTACCAGAAACTGGATCGTGCATTACAAAAATGAGAATATTTCCTGACAAACCCAGCATATTCCTGGATTAATACCCTTATTAATTCGGTGTATGTCTACGTAACGTGGCCTTGTTTAATATATAACGTTGACATCAATTTCAGAAAGCCATATCAATTCCTCTTTCAGATTGGTGTAATTTTAATTTACGACCGACAGCTAGATGCAAAGACTCATTGCAAACCAATATACTTTAATGATTAGATGCACTAACCCGCTTAATATAATTTTATTTTGCAAATGCAATTAAACCAGGCGCATAAGAGTCATAAATTAAGTGCTCGACATAATTTTTAATTTGAATGAAGCTGTACAAGCTGACGAAACAAAGAAATTTGTATTGAAGTTTCTAACTAACACATTCCTGGACTACCGCTTATAATTACAGCCGCGTTAATTAACCTTTCGTAAATTGGAACAACATTGCAGCAGTATCAAACGTAATAACAAATACCTGCCATTCCACTGGCACAAGAATGTAGCTTTAGATAGACTTAAATCACCATTTGGCCAATAACTACCCGCATTTTGACATGTCATAAATGTGGCTATTTGGTAAAGATAACATATTAATTGATCATATGCTGTAAGAAATAACTGGCCATGTATAGGCCTACATGACGTCTTTAAAAAAGCCATAAATGGCTACATACTTGGCCATACATAGAAAACATTCGATTCACTACTATAGACAATCTCTTGCAAATACAAATAAAATACTAAATTTAGTATACATTATTGTGTTATATTTTCAATGCATGGACATAGAGACATGCACGGCAATACATGCCCATTATATGGGCATATAGCAATATGAATGGACATATATGGCCGGGTAGGTCCATTGGTAGCCAAGTCGTAAGTTAACATTCGTTCTAAACCTGAGAACCCCACCATCTCCAACATCGGACGCCATTTGTGGACGGCCAAGTACACAAGAGGACATCAAGTAATACTAGGTAAAAAATAAGTCAACAGCTTCACAGTTACGCTCGCAACTGACAAACAGAAATTTACGGATGGTTTGAGCCACCGTAATCATCATTTCTTCGGTTTAATTTACGTGTATTTAAACCGAAACGAAACCAGCAGAATCCGAACGTCCGCTAATTAAAGTCTTGTTTGCTACCAATTGCACGCTGCAGGTTCCCCTTTCAGATACTCGAATTGTAGCATTAGCCATTTTCCTAGAAAACGAAGTTACTATAAAAAAAACTAAGATAATGCCGAGCAGAGCAATTGGCTTTGGAGTGGTTGCACAGCTCTCCAGTGGGCAGAAGGAAAGTGAACATCAAACTTAAACGATGAAAGGAGTTGACCCCCTATCACATGGTGCTGTCATATATTCCGAAATATATACGATAATATGTGATAAAATATTCGAAAAATATACCCTATCATGAATGGGGATTTAGTATATTATGTAACATATATTCATGCATATAGTATGGTATATAATATATAAAACTGAATATACGTTTAATGCAATAGTCTTATATAGTTTTTATAGAAGTTTAACATACATGTCAGAACATATTTTAAAACATTTCATGCAACAATTTCAGACATGTATATTACAAAATATACTAAAAGTACCATTTCATGATATCTCTGGATATATTTGTAGAATATTTGGTCACATTATCTTATATATTTCGAAATATATCCCAACATCACGTGGGCTTCCAACCTTTGATGAAATCGAAGAAAATAGAGCTCGCACTTAATTGTTTCTCAAAAACAATGTTGATATGGGGATAACATGACGCTCCGTGGCTTCCGTGACAGCACAGTCGATTAAAAAAACATTATTTCTTGAATGACTCATAAGAAATCACCACACGCCAAACATAAACTACCTCTCAAATGGCAACACCATCACATACCAATGTGTTTAGAACATTGCTTCAGAATGAGCTTCATCCAACACTGAGACGAAAACAACTTGCCAATTCCTTCCATTTCCAAATGTCTCTGTTCCTCTGCTTACGGATGAATTATGGAATTATGAATTATGATTAATTGGTGCAGCTTTTAGCTGCACCAATTTCATCCATAATCATCCAATTTTATCAAAATTCATTAACAAATCGATACATGAATAGCTCATTTTATCCTCGATGAGGTTATTCTCAAACAAACGATTGAGACTAACTTGGCTTTGTCAACAAAAAATGGCGTTTCAAGCTTTCAATCTCCGAAGTTTGAACAAAAATGATTTCAAATGCATGACTAAGCCATAACTGAATCGAGAAAATTACACAGCAAGAATGCTTTGAAATCAACCTCTTTCAGGACACTAAATTGAAGAACATAATTACAGTGATATTGAAATCAGCCAGGAGTTGATGGCGAATGCAGCTATACCGCCCTTCGCTGTAAACAAGATGCTCATCTGATTATCAGACGGATAATTACAGGATTATTGTTCCTGTTGTTCGGGCATGTTTATCCAAATTGTGCCTTATAGACCTGACAAAACATGTTATTTGCGTTTATTTCTGGCTGTAAGGAAAACGTTTCCAAAAATGCCTGACCCTAGCTGTAAGTAACATCAACAAGTGAATGGTGCTAAACCAAAAGGTCTTCAGCGACAGACCCCCAAATGAGGAAGCAACTGGAACACTCCTAGGGCTTGTGGAGCAAAAATTGTCCTTGCCTGCCATAGAACGTTTGTAGTAGTAGTAAATACCTAACTATTCATTTATGTGACTATTTCTTAATTGGATGAGTAGCACAAAAAAACATGCTACCGTCAAAAACTTCAGATATACATGAATGAAGGGAACATACGAATAACCCCCTCTTGCCCCAATTTTCAAATCATTCGCGTGGACTTGACAGCAAACCTTGGTAAAGTGAACACGAATAAAGGTTATTTAATTTTGGCAACTTCAAACCACGTCAATGTTCCTAAAAAACATGTTTTTAGAAGTGAGTTGTAAAACCTGGACGTCAAAATGGAGTAATGAATGAAGTTCATGCGCTGCTGTCCTACTTGCCAGAATAGAAAAAAAGCATTTTGAACGATAATATGCGGTGCCATACGTGTGGCGCATATGACTGTTTAATAAAATTTGGAATCATGTGCGACTAACAGAAGGCAATGCGTCCCCTTAAGGAATGCATTGAAACATTGTATACGCTGATGTTATACATGTATAATAGTTAACGTGAATGAAAAATGATAAATAACAAAAGTGGGCATACAAATGCGTTCCTATTCATGTCAAATCAAGAAAGGAAATCGAGTGGGTGACGCACTGCTTTGTTATTGGCTAGAGGGATGCAGCTGATTACACCGGAAAGAGCTTGAAAAACACCGTTTTCTCATTGGCTGGAATGAACCGACTTCACACTAAAGTTGAGGTTTGATAGTCTCGCCACAAATATCAAGCAAAGCATCGTTTGGACTAATTACATGTAGGTAAATCGGAATCTTGTTAAATTGCAAAGTGACCTACCTTTGACCTGAACATACTGTATAATAGTGGGGCTTAAGGCGTTAAGCTTTAACCATAAAGGACTGTCTATGCAAAGCTTTAACATCAGGATTAACGAAAAATTAACATGAACAACCAAGTAAGGCAAATTATGCTATTTTTGATCAATAATTATCTAAATCCCCAGGAAATGCCGTCATCAGGTGGCAAGTGGGAATCATGCACTTGGCTGGGATTTGGCAAAACCTTCCCACTAACAGCCATTTACTAATACAAGGGAGAACAACCCAACCATAATAAATGATGGGATTATAAAATGAATTTAAACTAACAATTTATCTATGATCAACTTATTGCGCAGCCAATTACTCATGCATGTATTCAAGCTGATACATGTCTGACATGCAATGCGAAATAAAGATTAGGATTTCATTGGTCAGAAGAAATGTTTCTTAAAATTGTACTAATAATGATATAAAGGTTTCTCCTAGTTGCTACGGAGTAATTGTAGGAAACAGTAAAAAATATAGGGCCTACCATGGGCCTATTTTGAAAATACAATACATAAACTAAGAAGATTTTAGATTGGTGGAGGAAATCTTGAGTCGCAACCAAGGAAGTTCACACAAATCACACGATCTTGGAATAAAATTGGCAATTCTGTGGTTATGAAAATTTGAAAGCTGACTTATATTTGTACTGTGCAAGAGTTTGATGCTCCGGAATGCAACTAAGCATGTCAATCAAGACTACTAAAGTACCGATTAGCATGTAAATATGACCACACCCTTTTTCATGGAATGTCATTCAGTCCTTTTTCAGTTTAAAGGCTAATAAACGTCACAAAATAGCATTGAAATGACGTCATAACACATGGAATTAAAGACATTTTAGATTGAAAATTGATGTCATGGAATCTGCAAACAGGACAACACATGTTAGTAACATCAAGACACTAGTTAATGGTTCTTAATTTTCCTTGAGTAATTTTAATTTTTGTAGAGGGTGGTCCAGTTCAGAATTTTGTTGGGGTTAAAGACGTCAGGACCTTATGAACGTCTTTCGTGGAAGGCCCATTATTGGAAATGCTTTTCAGCGTTGATGCTGGTGGCCATCTTAAGAATGTAGTAACTACCTGGTAAGTCACAGCATATCTGGCATAATATATGATTAAAGTAAAGCTGACAGTTTTGGCTTGAACGTGCTTGTGTGTGTACTAAAACGTCTAATCAAGATGGCGTTCAAGTTTTCAAAAGGGTTCAATAGCCAGGACGTTTTCAGGAATGAATATATTCGATAGAAATGTAGCTAAAGTATACACCAGTTCCCCCATCGAATTCCAAAATGAACCTCGGGACTTTTAAGAAATTCGTGTCAGCGGGGGTCGATTTTACAGCCTCTTTGCAATACACCGCAATCCAGAAGAGATCCATTGATTTTGTACAAGAACAAGAACCCATAAAGCGAGCGCAACAGCTTAGCGCCACCACTTCTGCAGCCTGGCTTTGAAAGTCATAAAACAAACAAACGAGAGAATACATTTTCCAAATTATCCCCAACCACATCGGATTATCGAGCTAGCACCTCATTGAGCATCGGGTGCAGCGTGGTAGTTAGGAGACAGAGACCAAGCTGTTGCTGTTTTCGAAGATCACCGCAATATCTAACTTCGAAAAGTAATCCAGAAAAAGTACTGCCAAACACTTCTTGAAAACACTGCGGGTTGAAGCCGCGCACTTAAAGCCAAGTTTGGTTGTCTTCAGCTATATGGACCAACACTTGATTCACCTCCTGCACATTAAAAGGCCATCATGATGCAACTTTGGCTTTGCGAGCACCCATCAGGGAATATATACATGCAGATTAATATCGAAAAACTGGTTTTGTGCCAAACAATGTTAAATCAATTTAAGTGCTTGGGACTTGCAAAGGCAAAGTACTCAGATCCTTATTAAGCAGCTCATGGAAATGAAACTATCAAGTGTTAAGTTGGCTTAAGAAACCAGTACGTGAGATTGGGTTTTGGCAAAATGATCTGTGCAGTTTGAAATGACGTTTATTAACCAGTCTTCTATCTTCACTCCTAGTTTCTCGAAAATGAAATTGGCCGTTTTATAGGAGTGCTTCACGGCTCTTATCTTGGTAGCAAATCAGTTTTTTTTGGAAAAAGAGATTCCAGTGTTCAAGTGTTCAGCTGACTATAATAGATACAGAATCACGGTTCACCTTACGCAGTTAGTGGTAAATTTATGGGACTATTCAAAGATAGTATATTTATTAGACTTTAAATATTGAAGTAAGTAAACTGACGTTCTAAAATACATCATTCATGAGAAAAAATGCAAAACAACCTATATACATGTATAGTGCAACTTGTTTCTTAAGGTAAGAAAAGAGAAATGCAAAAAACCTACTGTTTATCTAGGGTTATTTATTGAAGGAAAAAATGCAAAAAAGCCATCTAGTGTTGTTTCTCAAGGTAAAAAATCAACAGAAATTTGGATTAAACCAGTCACAAATTGATACCCACCATGATGAAAAAATGACAAGTTTTATCCTTCAAATACTGAATTATATTAGCTACATTTCACTTCTCCCGCAAGGAATTGTTTGATCACTAGGGTCTACATTATCTTTTATAATTTCACAATTTTCAGCTTATCACAAAAATTAAACTTTAAAACACAAATATTATGCAACCTCCGAAAACGATTTTTTCCCCTCCAAATGAAAGTAACGAATATTAGGCATGACGGTAAATCTAAGTTTATTTAATTTCTTTTGTAAAATAAACGAGCTATTTTTAATCTATAAATTAATAACATACCCTAGCAGACACCCAAGTTTACCCGTAAAAAAATAAAATTAGCAATAATAATAAGTATTCAAAGCAAACAAATTGAATTTTTATTCACGGTTGGCATCCTTTTGGTACAGCTTTAAATATCAAGCAGATTTAATTTTCGATTGCATTAAATTGCTGTAAAACATTATCATTAATTAGGAAGTATAATCTCCAAATGCTTAACACTAGTGCAAATACAGCTGCATCAATTGCATTATGTACTAAATTTATTTTAAAGTATACTTGTGAACAGCTTCTAACATGCTTTTCGATGTCAGCAACCATTATAAATATTTCATTAGTAATATTTGTTTTCTATTTGCTACATAATAAATTTGATTCGACTGGTAAACAAAATATTAAGTTTCACCACAGTCAATAATCGGTATTAAAGTTGTTACATGCTCTAAACCAAAGTCGTGTTCCAGATAAATCAATTAAATTCACTCTCTTGAACATGCCATAATATCCCTCTCAATAATCTCAGTACTGGACTTTAGAATGCAGGCCCGTCCCGTTGCCATTCTTTGATATCTACTGACCGACTGCCAAGGCTGATAACACCAGCTCAAATTTCGCATTAAAAGACTGGCACGTTTTTATGATGGTGGTGTGACGAATTAATTGGACGTAATCAGCGGAAATGGCTCGTTTCAAGCGCCGTAATATTTCACAATAAATCGTAATGGGTTATAAACTCATTGTAAACATTTCATGTTTCAAAAATAACTTTTCTAGCACGCGTATACTGTGCATTATACTTTCTTAAGTCATCTTTATGAAACAAATGTTCATATTTACACTAAAAACTGTTTTACAAAACAATACCTTCTCCCCGATCATTTGATTCCTGAATTTTGTTTATTTCCCTTAAAGTTTTTGCATTATTTCATAAGCTTCCATAAAAAATTTAATTTAAAAATTATCTCCGTTTATTTAATACATTTTTATACGGATTTTTGCATGAGACTTCCGATGAAAATTATTATGTAACTAAGCAAAATGTGGCGTTGGAGTTCCCTTCATGAGTTATGATATTGAATAAATTATCAAAAAAATCGCCAATTAGGATTACTTTTATCAAAAACTCGCCTTAAGCACGACGTTTTTTCACTAATGAGTACAGCTCTATTCTGCATGGAAAAGTTGACTAAAATGTCCCATATTTGATCAACGTTCATCCGCAAATTTCCCCCACGGCTTTCAATTCATTGGTTAGCTGTAAAAAGAACCGAAAGTTTAATTGTGGGACAAATTTCATCATTCGTGGAAAGCTATTTTTAAATTTTTCACCCTGCATAGATCCTTTCATACCAATTTTTTAGCAATCGAGTAATATTAGATTAGCCGGAAAATAGAAGACAAGACGAGGTAATGAAGCTGTTTTTGCTAAAAACTATCTTCCTCACATTTTTCATAAGGGAATGCAATGCGTTGCTGGCACTTGTGCAATTTAAGGATTGCTCAGTTTTCCTACTTGCGCACATGGCCAAGGTTCTTAAATTAAGTGAAAGTTTTATGGCGCCCTAATCGAACCGTGATAAAAACCCCGTCCCTGGGCATCTTCAACACCATCCCCAGGGTGATAACGGGCCATGTGCGACCCCTTGACTTCTTCTGAACCGCACTAAAACCTGGAAACGTTGGAGACTCTCCAATCCAAACAAGTGCTTCGAGGAATTGTGGTTTGAGGTCAATATCAACCGATTTGACTGCCTCCACTACATCTGCATGAGGATTATCGACATGAACGACTGACCAAAGTATGTTACTTGATTTTGTTGTTGTTTAACAATGTAACTAACGAGAATGAAACAATTATTTGTAAGTGTTATTTCACAATACGCATACCTCGCTATACAGCCGCTCTTTATACGGCGTTCCAGTTTCCTGTTCCGCTTTACGGCATGTGTTTCGTTATACGGCCAAAACAATGAAACCTGGTATTTTCTAACACAAATACGTGAAAGTGAATGGGTATGGAGGAATTTAGGTCACTAGAATCTACAATGGTCTCCCTCTTTTTTCACCCCTTTTACATGTAATAATGTAACTAACGATGAACATTGTGTTCCGTAGAGCTGAGCAACTATTGGCATTTTTGAGTATTTATCTAGTGTGAATTAAATCGATAGCTAACTTCACGTAAGGCCAGTAAAAGTAATGATGTCACGCGAATAATCAGACTATTTTAAAATTGTGTTAAGTGTATTTTTATTATTCACACTTGTTTTGGTTTTTAAAAACTATGTAATGGGGATATTATTATTTTAAAATCAAATTGAAATGTGTACATGTTTAGCCAACAACTTGATTTTCGAATTTTTCGATGAGATTTTGAAGATATCTTATGTATTTTTTATAGTTACACACAAAACACGTTTCGTTATACAGCATTGTTTTACAGCCAACTTTCCAGGAATCTATGAAGGCCGTAAAGTGAGGTACGAATGTCTGAATATACAGTTGATAAAAATTGCAAAATAGAAAAACGCCAAATTATTCAACCTCACTTGTGTCAGTAGTTTTAAATATTGACGTAATTACAATAGTATTCGATTCAATTTGCTGCAAGCTCGGATTTGATAAATTCATTTCAATATTTAATCTAAATATAAATGTGCTGATGTTTGCAGCAATCATCAGCTTTTTCCCCTCGGAAAACATTAAAATTGCTTGTTTTTAATGTGATTTTCGAATTTGGTTTAGTTGGATGATAGATATCGAATTCAATCACAAATCAATTCCAATTTTTTTCCCCCAAAAATTTAAAGTTTCAAATTTTTGAATACTTAACACTAGCGTCCCATTTTCCTTAAAGAATCTGTATTCGAATTTTCTATTTTAAAATTATTGTACAAAGCGAATGGTTTGAAACACTGAAAATGCTGGTCTTTATCGCACGTCAAAATCAAGTAAATCTGAGGATTTTTCCGATACGTTTCCAAGAAGTCGGGATAGTTTCATGGGCTATCTCATTTAGAAGTTTGAGCGTGCTTCAATTACGTGTTTAATATTCATGATAGAACAGTTGCGTGCTGCAACTACTTGAAGGGTTGTATATTTCATGAATTGGAAATTCTCCAATATACCACAATCATAAGAATCATGGAATTTAACAATGTTGTCATTGAAAATTCTAATCAATGAACATTCTTTGAATAGAGAAAACAATCATATTTTATGCCAGAAAACAATCATCTTCAAACTTAAAATTCTTAAACATTTTTCGTCTCCACCAAAAAAGGAAGTAATGTAGTGACTTGATACATTGCACCAAAAAATTGAATGCCTCAATTCAGTCAACGAACAAAAAATGGACTGCTCAAAAGTGTCCCAACTTTGCAACTTGTTTTATCTCAATAACGTTTGTTCAAACTGCAAAAGCCCTCTTGGTGTCATGTGAGATAAGCGGTTGGTAAAACCGCAAAGCATTGATAGCATTTTAAATCAGCGTCGTTGACGATCACTTCGCAGAGATTGATGGTTGGACAAGCATGCGGTCAACCATGTGTGGCGCTAACCCAAATGTCTCTCAAAGTTGGTTCGAACATGCTGGAACATGCTCCCACGTAACAAATGTTGGTTTTTCGGAAAAGAATTGAAGGCATTATAAAATAATGTCATGATATGTAGGTTGACATGCAATGCTCTGCCTTTATGAATCTTAATTACTCTAAACCTGAGTTTTTCTCAATTTTAAATATTGACATTATCAGGTTTTTTTTGTATTCTAATTAAGTTGTAGTATGACAAATGGAGGATTCTTCAATGCGCCTTGTTTTATAAAATTACAAAGGGATTTGAATGTATCCATGCTTGTATGCATGTTTAATGGCGTCATGCTGCAAATCACTGGTAGACCCTTCATTTCTTCATGATGGCGTACAGACAATTTGGCACATCCGCATTGGCTGTACCAAAATACATGTAAAATGTCAAACTGCGCTTAAAATGCGCCCATAAAATAGATTAAGTATGAAGTTGAATTATTTTATATTTTGATGTCACAAGTTGTGTCACTGTTGAAATACGTGTGCGATATATCAGACAAGCTAAAATGGACCAAATTTACATGTCTGACCTATGTTTAAATACAACCAAATTTACACAACTAAGGCATTTAAACTGTCATCTTGACGATGCAACCAGACAGAAAAAATATTCCTAAGGAAATATACCATTGCAGGCTTTAAAGCACGTTATTAAGAAATACAGAAATCAATCGGGGTTGAGGATATTTTTTACAGGAAATAAAAACATTTTTAGCAGCTTATTAGTTTTTCAAGAAGCACTCCTGTATTCATCTAGGCTGAAACGCGTAAACAGATTTCACTAGCTACATAAATAAACATTTTCAATTTTCTTTTTCCAATTATAAGAAAATGTAAAAATAAATCTGAAACTGATCGATATTCTTTCATCCGTTATTTGTTTTTGGCGGCATTCATATGAATCTATCGGTAAAAGATGAAATATTACTTTAAAAAAAACTTACTCTTACTGGTTAAGATGAATGAAGATTTCGTCATCCGAACGAAATATCTACAATTCTCAACTTAATTAAACCAGAATACAAGAGCATAGCATATAGTGAAATTGAAGATTGTATCTATTAAGATGTAATGATATGCAGTAATTACAGAATTTTTTCAAACATAGTTGAAAATACGAATTATAGATAATGCTTCTTGCAAAACATTTTTCGATAGCAAAACATGGCTAAGTTTGCTTAAAGAAAAATTAAACCATTAAAAAAATAAAAATTTACGCATGTTGAATTTTGTTTTTGAATCGCCTTGTACATGTACGTGTAGAAGCTTATGCATACTAAGCGAAAATTATAATATTACAGAAACTTAAAATTCGGAAACTTCAGGATGTTTATTATTCGGCAAAGTTATCTGTCGAAATACTAATTACCCTAATATTTGAGCACCATTATTATTTTTGGATGATTATTTTGGGTTCGTACATTTTACATATATCTACGAAAGTTTCTATTTTCAGCTAAATCTTTTATTTCCCCATTAAAACTTACATTGATTAGTGGGATTAACCTACGAAGCAAAAACATTTTCCACGATTTTGGAACCAACATTGAAAGACCAAAGTTACGAACTTTTCATAACGCGATGACGAATCAAAAGTATCTCCTAAATTATCCAACCTTTGCATATTTCAAACAATTAATTTCCTCGTTAAAAATGTGATACTCAACGCCCTCCCTGTTAAAAGATGAGTATATTTTTCTATACAATTGTACTGATATCACTATATTCATTTTGACTACTGACATCAAAATCCTCAGTGAAATAGTTGATAATTGTATAATGATATCACAACATAGTAGCATATCATTTTTTGGACTACTGGTATGAGTATGCTTAGTGACATCATTATGATAGCCCTAGTGGTATCACAATATATATAGTGGCATGTTGTGGTTTTCTAGACTACTGATATCAGTATGTTAAGTGATATCTCTAAACGTTTTACTAAAGTCACTTCATATCCGTATATCTGTATCTACCGTGATGTCTTACCAGTGCTAAGGTTAGAATACTCACATCGACCAAAATCGCCATGGTTTCTATGTCAACGTCAGTCTTGCTTTTGGCAAATTTGGGAGCACCCGGGCAAAAACGTGTTAAAGCCCATGCCTTTGCATGTTGCATTACCATAAGGGAGGATTCATGAATATTCCTCAAGATTTCATCGAAAACAGAATTATCAGAACGTGGGATCTCTTCTGATGCAACCTCTGGAACCAGATCAGAAACGTGTCGCTGTTGCAGAAGATATTCATTGTTGAAAAAGCCGTGTTTGCTTTTACGTGAATAAAATAAAGGATGCATTTTAATGCGACAGAAGCAGTTGTCAGCGACTCAAAGTCCACATAATTGCGCGCAAATCCAAAACTGATCAAAACCGGAAGTGCAGCAGTTGGTGCGCGGCCTTGACGCCAATTTTTCACCGCTTCTTCCTTTCTTTCCCGATTTAATCGAATGCGTCAGATAACATCAATGGTTATGAAAGCAGAGGATTATTAATGGGCTGTTGCTCGACGAACTGCATGTCATTATGACACGAAATGAACCTTTTCATTTCAGTTTGGCAGACAAAAACCAAGCGTGGCAGACGCAGGCCCAAGGCGGAAGTAGGCGCTGGCAGCTAATGGCTGACGGAGGACGGAAAAGCAGCCCGCTTATGCAAATGCCCTCGTGATATGGACAGTAAAGACGAACCCAAGAAACAAAATGGCCGACCGTTCGGCATTTTCGCAACATATAAGCGCCGCACTTAATAACGGGGTCTCCGAGGTGGTAACCGAGTTTCCGCCGAGAAAAATTTGAAAGTATAATCTCATTTCGTGTAATTGAAATGCGTTGTCGCGTCACAACGCCGGATAGCTGATACCATGGAGATGCGAAAACAACTGTAGAAACTCAGAATAAGACGAACAAAAAAAGCTCCAGATGGCAGATATGGAGGGGTTGGGAGGACATGATATAAACAGATGATCAGCAGCAACACTCAACGCACATGTAAGCACAAGCGAATGAACACGCAAATGACGCTTTGAACATGTCTTACACATGTTAAAATATTCCACATTTACGTGGTGCCCAACTTTTGTTTTGCGTACACCATGCCGCACTCCAATTCAACAGTGACAACTTAAAAAAGTACGATTTTCAGAACAGGCTAAAACCTATTTGTGAACTTGACATGCAGAATCCTCACTATGCTAACCAAATATTTTTTGCTTCAAATACTGCTTTAAAAGCAGTCTTTTCGAGTTTTCAAAATCAAATTTTTTTTTACAGGGTTTCCCCAACTTTTGCAGAGTTTTGGCAGAATATCTCTGACTCGATCAAACATATGTGTAGCATGAATTGAAAACCAAGTTTCCCGATTACTGAAATAGTTGCCCTATTTCAAAAGATTTTAAGTCAAAAGATTTTTAGTCAATCTTTTGAAATAGGGCAACTATTTCAAAAGATGAAAGTGTGCTAAGGAAATTAGGGGAATTCCCTATTATTGCATTTGTGTGTCTAGATACGCCTTTTTTGAACAACATTATATACACAGGGCGTTTCAAAAAGTACTTTACAACTTTGAAAAATCATATTAATTTATTCAGAGAACCTACAGAGGTGATTGTAGTGTCAATTTGTAGGGAAACACATCAATTTTT
>JAQIXS010000797.1:0-38450 GCA_034700785.1 Rossiulus vilnensis | reverse complement strand
GACCATTTCGTACACTCCAAGGGTTGCGGTCATCACATTTGGAGCACCTGGTCTGCAATCTGTATGTATGTATTGAACTGTTGCTTGAGAAGGTAGCTATCAGTTTGTGCAGAAATGTTTGTGGATCGGTTTTCTTTTTCTATTTATCGAAAACGTGTTTTTGTTTGAAAAAAGAAAAAAAAACATGCCAACTTTGCCAATTCCCACAAATTCCTGTAACAATTTAAATAAAAAGCAAAAAAAATTAGTAAAAGTAAAAATGAAAAATGGCGCCAGTAAGCATAAGCTTACTTATATTGCCCTACACTAAAGTAGCATTTGCGTCCGGTTTTCGTGTATTTTCTTCCGAAAAATGGAAAATTGGCACAAGGAAAGTCGAAAAAGATGTAAACCAGCATCAGAAAGTAAGGAAAGCAGACGACCGCTTTGAATCAGGACTTTGTGGTAAAAAAATAATCAAGAATTCACGATCTCAAGATTCACGATTTTCAAGAAATCTTGGAGCTAAAAATGTCAAATTTCGCATTTTCAATGTTCAAGAGTTGCCAGTGTCCAGTTAAGTTCCTGCAACTTATCAGGCAAAAGCACTGCAAACTTTTGCATTAGGATGTCCTACATTTTTCAACGTCCACGTTTTTATGGCATGCACATTATTTAATAAATTTTGTTTAAATGAAAACGTTCGACTGAACAAATAAAAAATATTGTTTTCATGGTGTGTCGAATTTTAACTTGGCATTCGCCTCGCCTGTGGCTACTTTCAATTGGTTGCCCACCCCTGTTATAGGATACTTATAAGGATTTCTGATTGAACTAAATTGCTTTTCAAACGCAACTTTTCGTTTCTTCATAGGCCTCGCTTTTCTCCCAAGACACCGCCATCTTCGACCACTTGCTGGTGCTGCGTCAGTCCATCACGCAGCTGAAGCAGCAGAGCTACGACGACCTGTACGAGGACGCGGAAGTGACGTACCTGTCCTCCAACGGCGGCAGTTTCCGCTTCCGCCGCGAGGGGAGCATGCGCAAAACGTCGACGGAGAGCTACTCGTGCTTCACGCCTCTGGAGCAAAACTGCGAGGACTCTGGCATCAGCATGGTATCCTCTGGCCTGTCCACGCCTTCCATTTCTCCGTCCCCAGTGTCGACGACGATGGCGTTGCCCCCGCAGAAGCTGCCTGCCGCCAGAGTTGCTTCCGGAAGTCCGGATCCTGCCTTCTGCGCGAGCAACGTTACCTTTCCTCCATCGCGCAACCGCCAGCGTTTGGGTGCATCCTCCGAACTTGCCAAAAGTAAGAGAAGCTGCGTGTCCACCCCCTATGGCGTGGACACCATTGGCAACTGTATCCTATCAGAGTTTACCAAGCCATTGACTTCTTCTGGGAGTCGCCAGTCGATTGCCGAAGCACCACCGACCCTCCTAGTCCGCTCCCGAAGCATCACTTTCTTGCCCAGGGGAGTGCTGGTCCGCAAGGAGACCTTGGGCCAGTCTGGGGCTGCCAGTAGGCCTGTAGATGGCGAAGTGTTTGTTTGATCTCAAATTGTCCAAGTTTTCTTCTTTAGAGCCAGTAGAACTGTCTTTTTTTCAGGGGACCTCCAAACCTGTTGGCAATTTCATTGCTCATGCTCTTAAATCCTTTCAGCAAATGTTTTTTGCACGTTAGGCAGTTTCATGAGGAACGCCAAAAATGCGCAATACTCGTTTGAACCAAAGATTGTGGTGCGGGCTACCTCTGCCAGAAAAGTTGCAGTTTGGTTTGAAATGTCCAAATGTCTCATCGGTAATTCTTAAATGAAATATCAAAAAGGGCGCAGGTGAACGCGAATAAGGGTTTGCAGAAAGCATTGCTTGTCTTTGCAATGACATTATGTGCAATGTCTGCACATCTCCGTACAGTCTGCAGATGGATCTGTGCATTCTACGTTTGTACGATTATCTGAAGGCTTGTGTAAATTGTGAACAGGAAAACTGTCTACATTTGTGTAGACTTTGACAGTCTCGCCTGATGATTAACTAGCACATTTCGAAGTGTTCGTTTCCTAGTTTTCCATTTTAACACCGATTTGCCTCCAATTTTGACACCTGTTTACCGAGGCACCGAATGATGGAAGACTGCAGGAATCATTCCGAGGAGCTTTGTAAAAGATTGGTATATTTCGTAATTCCATTGTTCATTAGCATGTTGTTTAAAATGCGTATTGACGTTCAATCGTTTATTGTTATCTTATTTTGACTCCTTTGTTGTGCGAGGAAAGCAATGTTTATCGAATAAAGTTTGATTGTTTCATAATTAAGTTAACTGGAGAGACCCTATTTCTTGCCAAACTTCAAAGGTTTCAGGCAATTTCAAATTTCCTTGTATGAATGGTATAATGACAACTGTTATTCTAGTTTTTAAGTCAAGGATCTCTATTTTTTACATTCTATCCCGAATACAAGTAGCATCCCGACATGTTGTTCACCTGTTAATCATTTTATTGATAGCAAACACTTGTAAAATTACATAAATACATGGAATTGAGCAAGGTTTCCGAATTTAAAGAACTTTCATTTTACAAGTAAGATAACTGTACATAACCTTCTTATCTATCATTCTGCAATGATAAATCGAAATGAACAAATAATTTAAGCTACAAACAGGACAGTTTGACGTCGCAAGTTAGTGATTTATTTTACAGATTTTGTACGAATGCAAAACGGCAACATTTTCCTTCAATTTAATGACAGGTTTGCTTCGGCCTGCAGTCTGGTTGCTGATTTGGTGAAGAATGTTGTCCTAAACTCTTATCAAAGGCATGTGTGAAGTTCAAGCTGCAGACACTAATGAGTGATATGATGGTAAGTCAATAACATTAAGGTTATCTACACATTAGGGTTATTCCAAGAACAAAAGCTGTCAAACGTGTTGAAGTGCATATTTATTATTGCAGAGCAAAGAAACGTTATCTAACCTTTAATCTGTATGTTTGCCTTTTTCAGTTAAGGGAACGTTTCCAGTGCTATTTTTCCGAACACAGCCTTAATTTTGAAGATTTCATCCACTTTAACACTTATAGAGCAGTTGTAATTGAGTCGTGAGACGATTTGTAGAAAACGGATGACTTGTCAATGAATCTAGTTCACCACACGTGCTTCAAGCATTTCAGACGAAATGTTCTTAAGAGAACTTGGTGAAGTATATTAGTTGTACTTTTAGAAAGTAATTTGCCATGGAATTTCACATAATGAAAGTTGAAGTTTGCTCTGTAAACCTGAGCATTATCTCAGAATTATGAGCGATATCTTATTCGTGCCTTTCGTTCTGTTTGGAATTGAGCTGGTTGTCTTTTGTTGATCTTGTGCTCTTAAACTAAGACTCTTCTCTTTTTTTAATGCGTTATGGTTTTTCGCATCTCAACAAATGTTATGATTACACATGTGACCTGATACGTTCATCGTCTCAGAGATTGACTGCTTGGCATCATTGACGTAAAGACGCTTGTCCGCTAGCGGTGCCAATCATTGTCCACTGAATTCGGAATTTTTTGGCACCTCATTATGAAATCACAAGATATGGAGACAGAATTATCAAGTTCGAACGTGTTTTCTCAGTTGAAAATTTCAAGATGGCGTCTAATGCAGCAGACGCTGCAACCTGCTTCTGGATTTCTTCTGCTTCTGCTTTTTGCTAGTGAAGAACACGAAAATCCAGCCCAGCCAGAAGAGGCCGAAGCTGAGGGTGACAAGCGTTGGGACGTAGAGAGGCCACTCAAAATGGTAACCGAAGAAGGCTAGAGCTTCGTAGCCATTGCCATAGCTACATGGGGGCTTTAGGATGATGGCAGCGGCCTGTGCGGTGATTGGTGGGTTTCTGGAACAGGTAAAGATTTCCCTAGCCTGGTGCTCATCCGTCGGATTGCGGCCCACCAGCTCCCAAATATCCAGCTGTTCCATGATCCATCGTGTGGGAGACACCCACTGCACCCAGAACAAAATGATGGAGAGGTCCGAGAAATGCACGGCGTAGCCGGCGCACATAACCATGCAAGTCATCAGGAGGCCCGTGAGGGCCGCCGCCAGGTGGCGCGAGTCGAAGGTGTAGGCCATGGCCATTGCCAGTGTCCGAATGGTGAATAAATAGAAGAGCATGTAGCCGAGGTAGACGGTGAACGTGAGGTTGTCCTCTTCGCCTTTCAGACCAGACATGCAGTAGGCTGGGATGATGTAGGCCAGGAAGACTGCAAGGGCCGTTAAGAAACTGTACGTCATCTGGAACGCAAAGAAAAACAATGAATTCTGGGAAAGTGTTCTTCGCCCAGAATCAATTTCACTGTTGTTAAATACTATCACGCCGAACCAGCGTTCTTTGTAGAAAAGGACAATTAAGATTCACCTTGCTTATTATATACGTTGATTTACTGTACAGTTTATCTTGCAAATCCCTCGATATGACGTCCTTGTTCTGCCACACTGGAATATAAGATGCTCGCGATTAATCATGCGGACAACGAAATTTATTGGGCAAAGTTCTCGAGCAAGACCCAAAAACATGCCCACCATACAATAATTACACATTTTTGCTTCAAATACGTGTTACAGTTGCTAATTATTCTTCCCATGTACAATTGGTTGCCCGCTAGGGTCTTAGTTTTTTTATAACTTGAAAGTATCCTGTTTAATTATATAAAAAAATAAACTTGGAAAAACTGCTATGCGACTTCCGAAAACGGATTTTTTCCTCAGAAGAGGTTGCATTAATAAGATGATTTTCTTTCAAGTTAATTTTTTTATTATAAATAAACGGGACATTTTGAAACTATAAAAAAATAACTCAGAACCTAGTGGACAAACCAATGTTACACGGGAAAGAAAATTAGCAATTATAATAAGTAATTATTTTAAGCAAAGGTATGCAGTTTTTTTTCATGGTAGGCATCCTTTTGGATGAAACTCAGAACAAGTTGTGGACACTTCAGGAATCGGGATAGAAAGTCTTTCACGATTACTTTTGCAGCCATGACCCATCCTGACAACGTCAATGGTCACAAGAGGTTACGGAATGGTCAGTGATAACCTACCTTCAGATATTGTTATAAGTATGAGGGGCCAAATGGCAACGCACATCATGACGTAATGAAAACCGAGCCTGTCTTGGACGGCATCTTGTTCCGTCCCTAAGCGGACGTTGACGTAAATGGCGCCGATGAAGATGGACATCAGAGCCACAATGAAGATGTTTTTGCCCATCGTGATTAGATTGTACGGAAACATGTAAATAAGGGCCCGGCTGGATAAAAGAAACAAAAGCGAATTTAATTACTTTAAAATTGTACTGATAGAACATCCGTTACCAGGATGTTCTGTCAGTACAATAAGCTCGAGGATTCAGTGCTGTACTCACATCCAAAGGGCTAATATTTGTACTAGGGAATTCGCCGATTTAACTTTTGGGGGTGGAATCCCTGGGGGTCCTGGGTCCGAGAGCGTCTCCTGGCGCCTGTGAAAAGTGTCTGCTAGCAGTTTGATCCTTTCGCTGGACTCAAGCATGGCTTCCGCCGACAGGTTGTCCAATGTTATAAGGTCCACTAGGAAGAAGTTGAAAAAATACCGTTGAACCAACCATAACTAAAACCAACGCAGTTATTAAGGCTGAGCCAAAAAGATCCCCAAATACTTGTTATAAGTGCTAAATTTGTTTCCAAAATGTAGAATTGTTCGTCTATAAGGATTTCCGTTATGTATTATAATTTCAGTGTTCAGCTTATTTATTAAAAATGTAATAAATGTGAAGCAATACTGTGTATTTTTTGTTGTTGCATGGTGTATATCCGTTTGACTCAGCCTGAAGATTTCTGGATTTTAATCTCGACTTACAGTAGTAATCCGATGGATTTTTGTAAGCTGGGCAGGGAAACTCGATGAAGGCGAAATAGGGCAGCATTTCCCTTCTCTTCCCAAAATACATCAGACGTCCGGATGAAATGAGAGCGACTGTAAGAAAAACCAGAACGGATGAATTTCGTTACTCATGCTGTTTGCATCTTCAAACGTTATGCGAAGAATTACTTTTTGACATCATGGTGAATATCTCGTAGGTTGGCGGGTGAATAGTCAAGATAACTATCCTTCCCCTGGCTGCCCACTGTCGCAGATATTCGACCAAGAAAAACGTGTCGAAAATATCCATCCCTTTGGTAGGTTGGTCCAAAAGGACGATATCTGAAAAAATTAGAAAGCAATCATTGGGATGTCGTAATAACATTGACCAAGAAATTCCTTCAAATCTACTGCGTGACCTACCTGTGTCCAAAAGCAGGTGACACGCCACGTTTAAGCGTCGCTTTTCGGACAACGTTAAATGCTTGACCCGAGTGTGCTTCACCAGGCCCAAACCAAGATCCTCGATTAGAGCGTTGATCTGCAGATAACATGAGACATTTAAGGTGAGCCGTGCTCGTCATTAACAACACGGACAATGGATGGTCAATCTTACTCGTCCTTTGGTGTCAAATCCCCTCGAAGGATTGCCCGGCTCCTTGAGTAGTGACGTGAACAGCAGCGTTTGCCTGACGCTCATGTCTGGCGTGAAGATGCACTCTTGCTGGACGTAGCTGACCCGGTCCTCGAGTTTGTCCGGCTGGGCAGCAACCCCGTTCACCACTAAGTCGCCTCGCAGCCTGGCGTGGTGCATCTTGTGCCGATTGGCCAGAACATCCAAGAGCGCAGTGCCCTCCTCTTCTACGCAGGAAATAGATAATGTACCATATGCTATATCTTTGCTGACAATGACATATCCTCATTTGTGTTTTAAGGCCGACCCAAAAGGATTCCAACTTGCAGAAAAAAAATTGCTTCAAATAATTCTTGTAATTTCTAAATTTATTTTCTCCCTTGACCTCTAGGATCTGAGTTGCTTTTAAAATTTGGAAATGTCCCTAGTATTTATAACAAACCTTACATAAACTTAAATGAAGCCCGTTATGCAACCTCCGATACTCATCTTCAAAAAGGTTCCTTGAGAAAAAACCCAGTTTTCAAAGGTCGCATTAGTTTTTTTTAAAAAAATAAATAAATGGAAGATTTGCAAATTATAAAAAGTAACTGACTTTCGCGGACAATTCTAAGTTTAGAAATTATAACAAGTATTTGAAGCAAAAAATTTGTATTTTTTTTGTATTTTTTTGCATGGGGAGCATCCGGTATGGAGACTCCTCCGGCAAAATCACTCACCGGAAGTGGCCATGACGGCCAATATCTCTCCGCCGTGAATCTCCAACGTGATGCTGTCGAGCACGCGGCAGCGGTCTTCGCCGTAGAGCGCCCCCTTGCGGCCGCCCTCGGAGGGGATGGCGATCTCGTAGCTGAGGTTGCGCACCTGCAGGTGGGGATGCTTGAACACGCCGCCCTCCACGTCGCCCAGGAACGTGGTCATGAAGGTGTCCTTGGGGAAGAACTTCTCGTTGAGCAGCTGCGCCTCTCGAGAGTACAGTCCTCCGGCCTGCGCCATGGCGTTGAAGGCGCCGATATGGGTGCGAGAAGACATGGTGGTCCTCGACAGCGCCGACATCTGCGATCCGGCCTTGGAGACCTTCTCCTGTCTGTAGATGTCGCCCATCTCGTGCTGCTGCTGGCCCTGCATCCTGCTGCCAGAGGCGCTGAGGTGGCTCCTGTGGCTCCCCACGGCGGACTCTCGCTCATCCGCTCCTCTCCGAGATCCATTCTTGGTGTAGACCCTGTAGCGACGCCTGTCGTCGCTCATGCGGGACACGGAGGAGGCGATCAGGTTGGCCTCGCTGTTGCTCTTGCGCCAGTAGCTGTGTCCAGAGAACTCCGAGCCAGTGTCGTGCTTGAGCTTAGCTGCCACTCCGCTGTGGTGCTGGTGGTGGTTGGTCGGCTGGGGGTTGTAGTAGCTGAGAGTGTGTCCCTCCATGTGGCCCACGCCGCCCGACTGCAGCGTGTGCTCCCGGAAGTCGGGGTCGCTGCGGCTGAGCCGGAAGCGGTTGGCCCGCTGCATGGCCGGCGATGGACCGTGGTGGTGGTGGCGTCCTGCGCCGTCGTCGCTGCTGTCGTAGCCGCTAGAACCGTCGCGACCTGCAAGACAGTGAGCGAGAGAGTGTGAGTCGAGTTGGTTCTGGAAGGCCGTTTGCCTTGGCGCAATGCTCGCTCAAACCTATGTGCCAGTGGAAGCGAAGAGTTAGGCCTGCACGTGGTGCAGGGCGGGCAAAGAAACAAGGAGAAACAAGGGTGGTCCGTTGAGAAACGCCCAAAATTGGTGCGGTTTAGTAAAATGCCGTATTTGAGACAAGACCTCGGGTTTTCCGAGCACCGTATTTGGGGCAGCGCTTTCGCGAGCCTCTCCGGACTAATGTCGAGGCCGTTTTTTACATCATTCTGAATGTTTTCTGCGGGGCAAGAGGGTAGTGATCATTAGAATATAATAAATATGACGGCCATCGTTACGAACGTGTCGGTGCGTATGGGTGGCCGTCTTTCAGGGATGAGTATACTCTTGCCAGAGATGCTGACTAGGAGGCGCATCGACTGCCTGTAGAGGCCTGATAACATGTTCCTTACGTTCATGCACCTCGAATGTTTAAGGCTGAGCCAAAAGGATGCCCACCATCCAAAAAATGACACAATTTTGCTTCAAGTGCATATTATAGTTGTTAAATTTGTTTTTTTCACCGTAAATTGAGTTATTCTTTTATAGTTTCAAAATGGCTCGTTTATTTTTATTTAAAAAAATAAAAAAAGGTATTTCCCTATAATTTAAAAATATAAAATGTAACGTGGACTAGACCCTAGTGCCAACTAATTATACCCGGGGGAAAATAAATGTTGCAATTATACACACGGAGACGTATTTGAAGCAAAAATGTGGGAGTATTTTTTTGTACGGTTGGCATCCTTTTGGTCTTACATAACGATGAACATTTTAAAGAAAATAATGCCGTGAATATTTTTGAATTTTTGTTCAGCACGTGGCAGTAAATGTCACATTTTTCTTCGCGATAACTGAAAAAAACACATCACATCTGTAACACACATTACAGTGGAAGCTCGGTTATCCGAGGTAGTCCGGACCTATCTCGGATAATCTAAAGTGTAGTTAAAAATAGGTGCAACAGCATTTTATACTACTATATATAAAGAAAAACGTCCATGCAGCCGAAACATTATTGTTTTACCATGCTTGGTTCTCGCTTTACCTAGCCGGGTAGGCGGAAAGACCCGGGGTAGACCGAACTTCAGGTAGGAGTAGATGCTTCCCCCGGGGGCCTCTGCGTGGCGCCTGGCACTCGGCCCGTACTTGGGGTGGCTGAGAATGGAGTGGACGGTGGACTGACGCAGTTTGAAGTTGCCGTAGGGGGGCGACGACTTCTCCGAGCTGCCCAGAGCACTGTCCGTGAAGCCGCTGTTGATGTTCTGTCTGTAGATGGACCAGGCGTGAAGGTCCTCCACGGGGTTGCCGCGCCCGGTGGGGTCGCTGATGGTGCTCGGAGGCACCGAGTAGCGCCGCTCCAGCGTGTTCATTTCCCAGATTTCTTGCATGGTCCGCTGGAAGAAGCAAAGAAAAGTGAGATTCGCAACGCTTTCAAAACATTATCTCCGACTCGTTTATTACGCATTTTATACAATACTGATTCGCGTTCTTGCACGTTTTGCTAGCTGTTGCGAATACATGTATGTGTCTGACCATCGTATTGGAAAAATAGTCACCTTAGCTACAGAAATCTTGCCAGTTCTACAACACAAGTGCCATCCGTTGGGCGTCGGTGTGGCTTTCTTTAAGCTGGAAGATGTAATCCATAAGCTGAATAGCTCTCATTGGTTAAGACTTATTTCCATTCCAGCTTTGGAAAGACTATAGTGGCCTATAAAGGGCGAATTTGTTTTGAAGATGACTTAAAATTCACGTATTTGTACTTGAACTTGAAAGCTATCGGAAAATTTCGGATGGAGGTGATTTTTTGTGAGGACCTAGCCAAATTCACAGACTTAAAAAAGGGGTGGATCTTGCATTTCCTTCCTTTAAAAAGACAGTGGGAATTTCCGAAACATCGTTAATCTAGATTTACTGGAGCAACGCTTTTCATACGATCGAATTTCTGGAATATAATCGCCATTCGTCACGGTTTCGTTAACTTTATCCAAAGTTTATATTGGTAGAAATACGAGAAGAGGTTGGTTATGATTCTTTTATAAAACCAGTTGCACTTTTCGAAGAATATTAACCAATACTTGTGCAACCTGTCGGTCGTATATTCGAGAGAGGCCTGTGCAATTGTCTAAAAATATTTCCTCTGCAACATGGAGATACATTGTTACAGAATAAGGCGTCGACCATGTTAGAAATTGCTATCGATTTTTTGTGGGTACCCGAATGCTTCCTGGTTACCAAATTAATCAGGTGTTTTGTTATTATCAGTGGATTTCGTGATTGTTTTCATCCCCTCCACCTACTACCTACTCTCAATACCAGGAGGCCCGTTCGTGGGGTTGTGAGAACAGAGGGCGGAAAACCTTGAATGGAAAATAAGCCATTACTTCATAATAGGAAGGTGTAAGCTTTTGTGCCATGATTGATTCGGATGATAAATATATGGTAGTGAAGAGGCAGGGAGATAAAACTGGTTAGTTACATAATTGTTGACCGAACCCTACGCAGAGGACACTTCCTGTTTAATTCAAACTTAATCTCATTCTACTAATATGAGAATTTTCAAAAAAAAAAAAAAAGATTACATCGCTATGCCTACATTAATGCAATTCACAACATGTCTTGATTTCTTTTCGACAATCCCATTTTCAGCAAAAATAAATCCATTGCGCTCGGAATGACGCAATGCGGATAACTGTGCATTATATCACCGAATCCATTATTCGCCCTTTCATTGAAATTCATCGATCAGCCTGACCTTTCACCTGTAGCTCAACAGGTGGCATGACACGTCGCCCAGAAATGCATAAAACACCCTCGTTGATATCCGGATGCATTCGTGTCAGAGGGAAGGCGACAACGATAAGCACTTACATTGAACTGGATTTTCGTTTGGAATTAAATGAAATTGCCATTGCATCAAAAATGTGCACGGAACCACCCGCGGTCCGCACGACGCTTATTGTCAGTCTCAGAGGTAGGTAAACGGGTCACACTGAGTAACCCCATTTTTCGGACAGATTTCACGCGTTTCTTATTGTTGTAGCATTCGCTGGAGGACGCCTCCCTGGAGAAAGTTCATCCTTTTATAATCTTGCGTCATTTCCCCAAAAAATTCTCCAATTGGGGAGAGAGATAAGAGAGGATAAAAAAGACTAGCGTTAAATCGCGACCTCTTTATGCACCTTTGTTGCTTTGTTCTCCTCCCCCCATCCTCTCTTGCTGACAATTGGCCTTGGTTACTGAGCTTTCGAAATACCTCAACTACGAACCATGTTAGTACCCTATTATGTCCGAAAAGAATACGGAAAGTTCTTTGAGATTTAAACGCGCTGCGATTACAAATCCTATTCTTTAAACATATCCCTCAATATATTGGAAATTCGTTGACAATGCTGCCTTAAGTTTTGAATTATCTTTCCAACTATTGCAGAATATAAACAGTCCTAGTCAGTTGAGCATATCTCTTCCTAAGGTTGCCTTCACGTGAATGTCCCGATATTTGTTTACGTGAAAACAAAAAATAAATGCACACGGGTGACAGCATGACTTTTTGGTTCTTGACTTCAACCTTAAGATGTTGAATGCTTATCTAGCACAAGCAAAGGAGAAATTCCGAATTTTCACCTATACCAACTTACTCAAATTTTCCCCTTAAAAATTCATGACTTACTGTAATTCCCTTTAAAAGTATGATGAAAACCCGATAAAAAGTTTTTTCTCGTGCGATGGCAACTTAAGGTGAACAACGTGACTTTTACTTTTTTTTTCTTGAAAATAGTTTTGTTCTCAGCTTCCCAAATACGTATCGCCACATTTTTCATAGAAAAAAATTGAGGTCGAGCACGTGTTCCTTAAACAACGTTGATATTCTGGTGGATTTTTAACGTGTTTATAACCCGCGTAACAAGGTCGTTAAATCCCCGTCAGTCGATCGTAACGCGGCCGTATTATTTTGGCGTTTTATGAAGCGGTAAAAACCATTTTATGAAAGTAGCCATTATTCGATGCCAGGTGTTAATTATGAGAACTTTATCTACTGCTGTTGTTGTTGGCAACCCGTTTTAAGTAATGCCACCTTTTGCCACTTGATGCTCGAGAAGTGCATATCTAAAGAGGCTCGTTTGCGAAGTGTTCAGAAATATTGCGATTATTTTCCATAGCTCCTCAGTTTGCCTCATTTAAAAATCTAACAAGAATGTTATTTGTTTAGTTGTTTTATTTGTACATGTACTGTATATGTACTATCAGCGCCTCTTATGTTTTGTAGAGGGATTTTCGTTTTCGCTTAATTACCGCTCCAATTAAAGATGCACATATCAAAAATGATCTTTTAAGTATCTAGCAAGCATATACATGTAGTACAGTTCACATGTCTAAGATCTATTTTATTAAGATTTGTTATTACTCAGAAATTCATTCTCTTCATACTGTAATTAAATGCTTGTCCATTCGTGCTACATTGGTTCATGGACAATTATTAAGGGCAACAGGTTTTATCCTTGAGTGCAAGTTTTTAACTTTGTAATTTCACGATTTAATTTGAATTCGGCTTGTGCTAGGCACTCGTTTATGTATGAATTTGCAAATTATACATAATTTCATAACTGAAGAATTCCGAAGGCAGTTTACGTGTATAAAAAATATTACAAATTTGTTACAGGTAGGTAGATTTTGAATTGCGAGTGGGTTGCATCGCTGGGTTTCTCTTCAGGTCTTCGTTAAACCTAACCTAGGCACCTAGTTTATCAATCTTGTGATTTTTTCTTCTTCTTCTGAAGTTGCTAACTAATTCGTTTGTGTCTACTTCATCCACCTCCTCACGCTCGAGAAAACCTGTGGCGAAAGTGAATTGTTCAAGGATTTCCAAAGGGTCATCTTTACCTTGACCGTTGACATAGTTTACGTCTTCCTCCGGACAATGGAATCATTAACAAGCTCTTAATTAATGCGCATGCAAACACAGTGTGTGCTCGGAGTTTTTGTTGCCATTGGCAATTATTTCTGTTTGGTTTTGCTTCAGATGGCAGCATCAGTAAAGCCAACCAACGCTAAGAACTCACTGAAGCACTAATTCTTGCAATTGCGACGCTAACGTTCCTGCTGCTCCTTTGGCAAAGGTCTATTGTTTATTTTCCACAATTTACTATTTATTCAATGTTTGCATTTTTTGTTTCATTATACGGAGAAATCTTTTTGTGGGGAACAAGAAAGCGAGGGAAGAAAGTACGGTCGACGAACAAGAAACGTGCATTTCGCAGTCCATTGACGAGGTCTTTTTTATTGTTTCCAAACATCCAACATTGTTGTTAAAAATGGAAGAAAGAGGAAGTCAACGTGCCTCGTTTTTTTGAAGAGGAAACTTAAAGAATGCAACTTGTAAATCTTTCCTGGACAAACATGGCCGGCATGAAAGGGGTGCCCGCTTATTTATCATTCATGCTTGGAAGTCAGTGAGAGCAAAAGTCAGATTGCAAAGCCGTAAATCTATCTCGAGAGCTGCGCATATTTTTCATCAAGGTTGACCCCATACACGATTGCAGTCGCAGGAAATAAAGCAAAGCAACTTTTGAAATCTATCTTTGTGAATTATCTGCGGCGATATTGCTGAAATTATCCCCCCCCCCCCAAATCCTGGCATTTCATGGCGCGGAATGCGGTATTTGTCTAATTACGCAAACGGGTCACGCAGAACGAGCCTGCAGCCTTCTCAATTGTCTAGAAAGTTTTTTTTTTGAGCAAACACAACGCGACCTTTCTTCTGCTTTGTTTTTTTTTATTAGCATTGGGTGCCATATCATTGTTCGCCTTTGGATAACGAACGTGCCTGCATTACGTGCTTTGACTGAATGGCAAATTTCAAATAGGTGCATTTTCCGGAACGTTCCTAATTTCTGGAATACAGTTTTGGAAAACGACGCTGCTGTGGCACAATTCCCTCAATTTCAACAAATTACGCCTATTATGAGCTTCATTATTTTCAATGGAAATGGGGGGAAAGAATGTAGTAAGTTCCTGTGCATCGCAAAAACAAAAGGTGTCCCAAAAATTTCAAATCCTTCCATATGTGACTACAGGTGTCGTCCCTAAAGAACGTCCAAATAATGGTCCAAGGTAAAAAAAAGGGATAGAACAGGGTTGGGCAACCCTGTCGCGATTTTGTTTTCGGGCTCGCATCACTTCCTGTACAATAAAAATTAACAACCCTTGTATCCAGCTGGAAAATACATTGATATTTGTATGTGTAAGTGTAATTTACTGCTTTTTTCCCCTAAGAAATAGACGTGGGTGATACAAATCGGACGACCACAAATATACCATGCATCACATTTTAGTATTGTTTAGTCATTTAAGTGTGACGTAAATTGTATTTGAAGGTAATTTTTGTGAATGAAATTCATCCTGTACCACAAAGTCATCCCCTTCCAATTTAATGGCTTGTTTAAAAAAAAAGTCACAAAAAGGAATCAACAACGTCGTCCTCAAATGATGTAATTTTTTTAATTAACCATGTATTAGTGATATACTAATTGTAAGTACGAAGATATATGTAGATTGCCCTAAAATATTGTGCATGTATATACTCAATTTTTACGTTATTTTAGATGACACAAGCATGATCAGTTTCGCCGGCTTCCGACTAGGCTTGTTAATCAGGTTTTAACTTCCGGTATTTCCAGTGATCTTAATATCGACGCATCTCATATTTCGAGAGAAAACCCCGACCTATTTACATGTTTTATCCCAAAACGGCCAAATATTGAAATTCGGAATGCAGCACACATTCAAAAGGTCTCAGATCATAGGTCTTCGTAGTAATTTACAAACGTTAAATACTGCAGTCAAGTTTTAAATGGGTTATATGGTTTATAAGTTTATATGGGTCACCAAAAATGGTCCGCCAAATTTACGATTTAATTTATACGAAGAGAAGTTAGCAAAATAATTAGTTGAACAAATAACAACAACGAGGCTGCTTGCAAATAAACTGCTTTTAGTATAGTACGTTTCGTAAATCGATGCACCTCGCCATCGTAGATAAAATGACCGAACCAGTAATTAAAAATGGCTTTGTTCATTATGAATTTTGATGAAGTGGGGATTTGGGGTTGTCGTGCCATGCAGAAAATAGAACTAAAAAAAACCTTAATTAAGATTCCCCGAGAAGATAACTTGGAAAAATGCGTGTTGGAAAAGCAGCTTTTTTTCGGATTTGAATTTGAATCGGGTTATTGAACCGCGCCTCCACTGGTGTACTTACCAGGAACCGTGCGGGCTAAATGGGATTGCTTTTAATTACCTACCTAATTATCCCGAATAGACAACACGCTGTATTTTTAAACATGAAATAGAAGTGTGCAAATGTACATCCCTCACCCAGCATATTGCTTTCATGGCCCGATAACCCATCGCGACTCCCCATGATGCTGCAAATTAAATTCCATAGCGAGAAAGATTGTGTGGAATGCCGTTATGATAAACAACAGGTTTTAGTCATGGTGAAACAAATTACGAACTTTCAATTTAAACAAGTGTTTAACGCAGCTGCAGCCGTGCATTGGGTGAAATATGACGAGAAAACAAAATGATAGACTAGTCCGCCTATGGTCGTGTTTCATCAGTAACTGAGAGTAATACATGTAACTTGTTCAGCAAATACTGTCCTCGTGTCCTTTTCGTATTCAATCACTGCAACTAAATATTGATCTAAACTCGGAATTTAGTACTTCCAGAACCAAGATCGTTTACAAAATATTCTAGCTTTTTTAAAATTTTGTATTCATGCTCCCTCTATTCGTTCGTCCTGAACCACTGATTGAATACGAAAAGGACACGAGGACTACGCAAAATTGTAAAAGTATACTTTTGAATTTTGCAATATTCATTATCAAGGATTCGTATCAAATTTATAAAAGTATACTTTTGAATTTTACAATTACAAAACCAAAGCATGGGGTCAACATACAGTACCGATGTAGCAATATGTACATACATGCAGGTACACTGGAAGTGTGGAAGAAAATAAGCATCCATTTTTATAAAAATGTTGGAGTATTAGCAGCTTTTTGCTCCTTCTGAACCACTATCAAATGATCATTCACAGCATTCATTACGAAAGCATGGAACTGTATGTTTTGCATTTGAAACTGAAATCTGCCCACAATCATGTACTATACATTTTCAAACTAAATTTATTAACAGGAAACGTATTGCTAAACTTTACAAAAAAAATTCACATGTATATCTTTTTAATCTTCCCCGCTACAATAATGCTGTTGAATTATGTCACGTTAAATCGGGTTGGTACACTTAAACGTCAATCAAATATGATCTGCAAGTAAATCTAACAATGCGTGGCTTCGAACAACGCAGCGTGCTTAGTTTCTTGTGAGGAGTGCTTACTCTCGGAATGTGCTTTTGGGAGAAATTCCATGGGTTGAGCGCGCCAAAACAAGGCCACAAATCGCTCTTAACATGGCCAGGAAGTCGCTTTGGCTTGCCATAGGACATGGGGATTGGGAGAGCAGTTCCTGGTGGCAAGGCTCGAAAGTTTTAGATCGTCGTTGACCTTTTAAACGTTTGCGGGGTTAACAGCTGGATCCGCCGTACGACCTCTAAAGTGACACTTAAATATGGGCATGAATTTGCGAGTGTTCTGTTCACGACTTGCGACTATCGAACGCTGTGGAAACAGCGGAATGCTAATTGTACTTCAGGAAAAATTCACTCCGATCACCAAGTCCTTGGAGTTCCGCTCCATTAAATTATTCTCAATAACGCATAACGGGTTTGATTACATTCCCAGGCTTAACCTAGAATTAAAACTGCCCCAATCGTGCCGCAGCCGCAGTAAATTTCTTTTCTACGAAGGCCGCGTAGCAAGTCATCATAAATCATGTATTTGAAGAAAACTATTTGGGGTCGAAGAATGCAACTCTGTACCGAACTGGAATTCTCTTCCGAAGGATAGCCTAAAACTACAAGAAATTCAATTTGGCTATGAGGTTGGTGTCCGAAATAATACGGTGGAATCTACCGTTTGCTGGTTAAGTTACAGTAAGTTGTTTTACAGTAAGTACACCCTCCCCATCACATGGTACATGTATATCTTTGTATGCAGCAGGGTTCCGAATGGAATTGAGTTGATTTGGATTACATATGCAAGTACATTCACAGTGGTTTTCTTTATCGTACTCCACTGCATATGAATTCAGATTGCAGGTAAAATAGTTTTTCTTTTAAGATTTCAGTTTTTTAAGCTCGAATTCGTGTTGAATGTGAATCAAACTAACCATCCTTCCCTCCAGAATTATGCCATGTCAGAAATCTGCTCGACAGTATTGGATTTTGTCCATTTTCCGCCATCATCGTGCGTTCTATTTCTGCAGATTTTTTAAATAGCTCTTCAAATTGTTCAACCTGGGCCATTCTAATATTTCGTATAGGTTTTAATTACGGACAGATGGATATCGTATAGTAATCGGCATCTAATGTATGGTTAACCTCAATCCGAGGCACTTAACGTTGCTTTTCAACGATTTCTTCCCCTCGCCTTCACGTTTAAGGCTGAAAATGTTACGCCAGTATTGTAAATGGTTATCTAATATAATCATTATATTTATTGATGCCAGCAACCCAATTTTGATAATTTTTCTGCTTGGCATCGATTTCCTCATTGTGCGTTTCAGAATTTGAACTGTGACCATGCCACCTGCGGACCGCTACGTTTTTATGGTCATTTTATGTAGTATGTTAAATCTAGCGATTCTGCGACTGACCCAAAACTCCTATCGGGTCATCTGCACTTTTGCCGCAATGTCCCGGCTAATCTTTTTGGCGCTTTTCAATGACGTTGTGCTTATTGCTCGTGTCGTGACAACGCCTTTTATGCATGACCTGTTCACAAAATAACATTAAGGTTCCAGGTCCTACTTCCATTTTACACCCAGGTAAAATTCCACGAACTGTTCCAAGCACTACCTCTTGAAGCTAAGCCTATATTATTTAAAGTTGGGACGAATGTTTGTATTGCAGGCTTAAATTACAAAATCACCTGTAACGTTACAAGTGCCATTAACGCCTTTTACTACCGAATATGCATGTCCATTATACTAGTATAGGAGCCAGTTTTTGTCACAGAATAGTTCAATTTGAAGCTAGTTGATAGGACTGTTTGAAGGGAAGAGCTGATAAGTTAACTTATTCTTGTGATCTGATTTGTTGTTACTCAATTAGTTCTTAACTGACCTTTCGTCGTATTTATACCAAAATGTAAACTACCTAAACAATTGCAGCCAGGAGGGATATTGCCCATAGCGCTCAGTCTCGAGTTCGTGTTGCTTAATTGACCTTAGTGTAACGTTATCTTTGATTAAAAGCTGTTTTTATTGGTAATTTCAGTTAACTTTTCTTTGGGGAACAAGTTACCAGTCCTTCCTCAGAAAATGACAGTCCTGAGAGACGCAATTCAACTTCAATTAATTCGCATTCTTTCGGGGTTTGTTGTCTATTAACATACTGGCAGAAATGATGTCATGGTCTGACCTCATATCCTTTTGCGAATTTATTTTCATTTCAGAATATGTGCTCTGAATAACCTTTCGCCCGCAACTGATAACGTACCATTTCCATTTATTCTTATCATTTTAAAGGCACCATTTTAATTGATAAATGCAAATTACGCTAATTGTTGTTATAGTCTCAGTCTGCTGGTTTTCAGTTTCGTTTGCGTGATACGATAGACGTCTGTGGGAAAATTTCTTTGGTGAATACTGAAAGGGGGGCATTTAAACGGTAAATACAATTACCCCTAATCATTCATTAATGCAACTAAAACCGACAACGCCGTTGTTCTAGAGACTTGCATTTCCAACTTTCGGTTGCCCTATTTCCAGTTAAAATGTTTTAAAAATAACGATTGAAAGATAACGCCAAGTGAAACCATATTTTACTAGCAAAGTATCACAGCTGTTTATTAAGGCTTAATCCTTGAAGAAGGGTTGAAATACGTTTGTCATAATTTTAGTTAACATCTCCAAAATATTTCCTGTTCCAGGAACGTGTGCGACGTTTATATGAAAGCTTGTATGATAAAAATTGAATTTTGTCCAATTTTCCAAAACTTTTTCAAAGGAAACTCCGTACACGAACGTTTATGAAATTCTGGGTCGAAAATGAGCGTTTTGAAAATTTTGTAAAGAATTCTTGTTTTTCATGCTAACTTATAAATTCAGTACTGTACATGTAGCATACCGTAACCCAAAAGTTAAAACGAAAGAATGTCCATAGCACAAGGTCATATCCTTATTTGTATTCTTCAACGTTGCAGCATTGGAGCGCATGAATACAAAAACGATAAAAAATTCGTAGTTTGTTCCTGATTACCCATTTCCGTATCCAATTGCATTACTAACATTCCGAAAATTATCAAGTAAAGAGTTTGAGGAGGAAAAAAACCCACGGTGTAAAGCTGTTGGCTAACGAAGAGTAAAATTTCACGCACTGCGGCGCATCGAGTAATTTCATTTCTCCCTTCAACTTTGAAATGTTGCGCTTTTTTTTCTCGAGTGTGAAGCTGCCAAGCCTTTACAGAGATGAAAACTTTAGTTAATGCTCGTACGAATGTACGGCATAAACACAAATTTCCTGCCAAGCTTCAATTTGTCAACATCTCAAGAACCATAAATATACATGTATTGCAAAAAATGTATGTTCACTGAAGGTTGTATGATGTTATCGGTGAATGGAGCCACGATTTCCCATAAGCATTTAGTCTTGTGTGTTTTTGGAGAATGAAACTGCACCATTTGGAAAGTGCACATTAGAGAACATTGAGGCATATTTGTACGTGTTGAAAGTAACGAAATTTTATTAAAATAAGTTTAATTTAGTTTAATTTACTCGAAAACAACGAAAACAATTTTCTCTTTTTTATTCAAAGAAGAACAGTCAGAGAAAACTTTTTGCTTCAAACATTAAATTGTCAAAAAAGTATTAGTCATAATCTATGCTGTAAAAACCTTTCAAAATTCAATTGCCTCAAAGTGCATATTTTTCTAGTAGTACAACTTAGTTGAATTCAATGCCTTATTTCAGAAAATTCACGTGGTAGTGAGCCTATATATGATATACAGAATGCCTATACAGTTATCTAAATTATCAGACTGTTAGCACATCATTGTTAACGATGTTTTAAGAATGTTTAACTTAATACACGGTGTAAATCGCCGAAATTTATTTAAGGATTTTCCAACAACTCTAAAAGAGCATAACACAATAATGAAGCGAAAATTCGGAGTATCAGAGTTCTTCGTACTATGTATAATTAGCGTATAATGTCCTTGCATTAGTACGTATGCAGTGTATTCATACTAGAAGGTCATTTTCTCAGCCATCTAATAACCGATGGATATCAGTAATCAGCATCCACTGAAGTAGGGTCTTAAAACCTTTCAAAAAACCTGCACCTTTATATTTTTGAATCGCATTTCATTGGGCTGTCAGTCATGACTCCTTTCTCTATGCCCAGTAAGCTAGCTTGCGGTGTAAAAATTGAAGAAAAAAACATTCTTTTGAGGTGATGATCTCTTATGTCTTTTCATCTGAAAAGCTTTCCTTTTATAAACTTATATGACGATGACTTTGCGATTCAAGGTGGGGTGGGGGCGAAGGGGCAGGGCAAAAATCCGTAAACTTTGCATATTTTTATTAAGTTTTTTAATCTCGCAATTGACAACCTTTCCACGACAGAATGTTTAAAGTTGACATTTAATTAACTTTGATTAGCCCTCCCTAGGCTCTGAAAAAATGAGAAACATTTCGGTGCCACAAACCCGAAATTAAAGAATGATACAATGTGACATAGGCCATTCTTTAGTAACTCCTATAATAAGCGCATGATTTTAATTTCATTGCCATTCAAAAACCGAGTAAGAAAGGAATTTGGCGTGTCAGATGCCATCTGGCATCGCTTTGATGTATCTATCACCGCCTGACCACCAGGGGCTTCTATTAATAAATACAATGTGTATGTAGCAACCTTAGACATCATTGCTATACATGGACCGTACACAACGCGGAAGGAAGGAGAGAGTTGGGGGTCAAACACTCTCCCACTATTCAGGAAAATAATTACGAAAATAAGCTCATAATCCAAATACATATGGGCAACTGTGGAATAACAAAATTTAGTCTGGAGGATTTTACTAATAGCAAATGATAGTAGCGTATTCGAAATCGGACAGTGAATTGAATGTCAATAAAGCACATGTAAGGGAATCTTTACTAGGTTGTTGTAAACATTAGTAGCATTTGGCCGACATCATTGGAAGTCAGCACTGGTAGTGTAATATTGTACAACCCCCAACCAAAGTGCACCCAGTGCACATCTGAATTACGTCAAATACTGACATTACTAAGCAACAATACACTGCTTCACATAAATGGGCCTAAATGGTTACGAATGGGTTTGGTTAGGTTACGAAATGGTACCATAGGTAAACAAATAAAACAAATTAGTATGAATCTTTGTCCATTTGCATGTATATTCTTGTCAATATGTACGATTTGCAATCGTATTTGCTATGCAATGTAAATGTCTTGCATTACTTTTTATCTAATACTTGTTCTGAAATAATTTAATTTGTTTGCATTTTAGAGAAGCGAATTTAGTTCATTCTTATTTGGCATACATACTATGAGCCATGGCATCCATGCTGATGTCAGTGTTGTATACATAAATATCCTTCCAATTCAGTATTTAACGTAATTCATAATTATGCACACTCGGGAAACTAATACATGTATTTTTTGCTGATGGTCTTTACTTTTGGCCCGCGGTTGTTTATGAATCCACTTTGTATGTGACTATATGTATGTACAATTTACTAGTACATGTATTGGATATTAGGGAATGCTCTTGACTATCAAAATTATTAGTTTTTTTAGAGAATGGATGTCTTTAACATTACAGAAAAGAAATAGCTGTCATTATATCACACACATACCGGTACTTCAACAGTGCCACAATTAAAAAAAAAGTGACAAATTTACCAATCCTACAAAATCTATGGGCTTCTACGATGGCCTGGTTTTTCTGAAATAAGCATGACAATGAGGACATTTCGCTTGATGTAATACCACCTTAAACCGGAAATTATTAATTTTTGAGTTGTCACTGTTGAAATACGTGTACGATATTATGGTTCGAGATAGGCCTGATGATAGAAGGCTTAAGTTAAGAAATTAAGGACAGTCGTATTGTTCTCAGTATTGTGTAATCTTAGGCTCCAATCTTGACCCTCCTAAGGAGGACATTTTTACATGAGAACAATACCGCTTTTCTGGACCAGCAGAAAATAGTTGGGTATCTTCGAAGATGTTGGCAAATAAACAAAGACGATATTTGGTTAAGAAACTACCAATTTGCCGGTCTTTGGATGGGGCCACTTAACGTGACCGATGTTTGGCAATTTGTTTTTGGGGTTAAGTTACAGGTTGTTAGCATATCCGCTTCGCTCGTTTACTCGCTAAAATCACCTCAACTTGCTAAAATCCACCGGACACGAGGGCATTGGTTGCCATTTGAAAAGGAAGATGAAGCAGAGGAGCGTAAAAGTTGGCAGAAAAAACTTCTGTATTTCAACTCTTGAGATTTTGAAGTGCAATGCCACGTGAGGTCAATGCTTCGTAGACCTATACCTGGAAGGGATAGTGAAATGCGAATAGGAAACTCGTCCCAGGGACATTTCGGATCGACCGATGCAACGTGGCCAACCTTTTACTCCGAACTCCCAAACTTTTCGTCAGGTATGAATGACGATGATCGCCACCACCTGAATTTCAACAGTTCGGAAGCGAAAGCGCAATCAGCGTGGTCATCTTGAATGCATTGTTGATGGTGGAACGGAGGTCAATCGGAGCGATTCGCTGCAATTCTATACTAATTGGCATCGTGATTATTTAGCTCTAGCACATGCTCAATCCTACCCAGTAATCTCGACACCTAAAAGTTTAACACAAACGTAGAGCAATACAAATTGTTGATGAACAAAATGCTGGTTTTAAAATTTGGTTTTTGTTTTGCTGTGCACCCACACAACAAAGTGAAAAAATAACTAGACGAATTTTAAAATTCAATTTCACAATCTTGAGCACAGGCAGCATAAGCACTTGCTGCCTGTGTCAAATTATACAATATTCGAAGTTCATATTTCGAAAGGTAACTGCTTCGAAAATGTTCTAGGAAAGTGGACGTCCAAATTATCAATTGGAATTTCGAGTTTAATATGGAAAGAGCTGTTTGAAAACTGGTTATGTGATTGAAAATTGAACATAATGATATTCTGGTTAGGTATTTGCAACAAAATTGTCATTGCTGCTAGTCAAAATATGGCTGAATGGTTGGTTGGATTTCGTTACTTCCTAGGGAATTCATCAAAAAAATTACCACTAGCCTGCTAGAATTATCTGTAAGTTACCTTATCGATCCGATGTCTCCTAATAAAATGAATTAATATTATATACCGTGTTAAATTTTTTCAATATGAAATTAAGTGTTTTTTCCGGACCGGACGGGAGGGAGGTCTAAAAATCACTGGACTTCCTTTGTGGATTGCCCCTAATGAGTTTTTGAAAATGTTCAAGATTGTTTATGTTAAGATTAGGCATTCGTGCTGCAGTGTATATTCTCGAGTGAGTTTGATTTCCTCGTAAAATAGTATACACTTATCAAAATTATTGATTCTTGTTTTTCACCTTGACTGTCCTTGGGCGAAACAAAATAGTCTGACGCAATAAAACTATTTTTTACTGTTTTTATGATATCCATTTTTGATAAATATGTTACTTATAGGCCTACGTAATGGTATATCAATTGGATACGAGCGTGTCTTAAAACATTTCCTCAAATTGGAAAAAAACAAAAAGGGTATCATTTAATAAATATAATCAAAATCATGTAAGTTCTGATTAGCAAGGAATAATTACTTTTTCTATCAAGTAAAACCTGATTATGCCCTCGAGGAATCAAATTAAATAGCAGAGATGAACGGTTGCATATAAAAAACTATACAAGGCTGGAAAACATGAATTAATTTTGCATCATTTAACGAGCTCGTTTTAAGTTCGAACAGGCCTGTGGGGGAGGTGTCTTTCTGACATCCCCCTCCTCCCTATACAGGAAGAAAAATTACGAAAATGGTCATATATAACCGCCAAAAATTGATGAAAATTAAACCAACCACCCCAAACCCATGGGAAGGGAAATGGCATCCCTCCCCCCCTTTCGGTTCGAGTGTACTTTTGATGTCAGAGTCATTCGTTTTAATTACAATTGTCCACATTATGCACATTAAGAAATAAGTTATCGGTCTTACCTTACCCTTTATGACGCGAAATATGCCGTTGCTTATAATAACACGTAAAGTTTTCTCACAATCACGTTATTTCCAGTGCAGACATGCTTTGATTTTTTCGAATCAAGTAGCTGATCATTTGGTGTAAAATCCATGCCATCTTTTTATTGTTATTAAAATTAAGGCATTTTTGCTAGATCTTCTCGCGTCATGTTGTCTAGTTTTCACTGAGGTATTCAACTTCCGTTGACTTCTTACCCTCGAATGTTTTCATGGTTTTCCACTCCAGTCATTTCGATTTATTTCACCAAAATGAAAAAAAAAAACTTGTTTAAAAACTAGGAAAATCCGTTCACCGAAATCCAATTTGATGACGTCTTAGTCGTAATTTATCGTTTCGTACGTTGCCCTGGAATGAAAGAACAGGATAATTGTTAAAATATTTCTAAAATTGCATTTTTAGAAATTATACCAGAAGCGGAACGTACTCGTTGTATTTCGTAAAGGTCGTAAAATGCTCGTATACAAATTGCCAAAATAATATAAACCATATAATTAAGCGCTATTAAATGAGGAAATTATGATGGGGGAAAACTCCATTTAAGCGAATAAAAAACGTTCTAGTTGCATTATATCGCTATTAATGACTTATTGTGGATAATGACGTTTGAAGTCAAGATTCTTCAGCGCATAACCTGCTGCAAATTAAACATTATTAAGGTGAGCTAAGATTAGTAATTATGGAGAAAAAAACTAAAAATTGATTTTCAATGTGAATTTTTCAGCCCAAATGACAATTGCCCAGCATCCATTCAAAGTTAATTTGGTATATTTTACAATTGTTTTTCTTTAAATGGTTACAGTATTTACTTTCTTCTGTCTCAGTTGGGTGTTGGCAGGTAGGATAGATGCTTGCATTAAAGCTGTCCTGTCAGATGGCCCTACTGACTACGATGCATTTGTAGGAAGATGGTTTATGCAAGGTAGTTGCCCTCAATAAAAAACTTAGGGCCGGTTGCATCAACAAATGTTAAGCAAAACCCAAGGTAAACTACTGGCTAACTAAGGAAAAGCATTGCGCGATAGCAGGTTTTCACTTGACCATGGGTTAATGTTAACCCAGCTAATAAGCAGGGTTAACCTAAGGTTTGTTAATATAATGTAATTTTTCCAGAAATCCTAGCTGACTATCTCCATGTTTACTATACATTGGGTTAAAAATCCCTATAGTAAAATGGTTAACCCCAGGTTATCTAATGGTACAACCGGCCCTTAAGCAATGAAAGTATAAGTTATAGTGCCTTATTCGTATGGTCCTCCAGGCACAGAAATGTCAGCTGATAATATCGCTATAAATCATAGTGGCGCCTCGACAACTATTCTAAAGCAGAAATTTACCTCAGTAAAGTGACGTTATTGAACTGTATCGCGAATCGTCCTCGAGGAATTTTTCCCAGTCCTCAATTAAGCAGGCTAATAATCGTAATGAGCAACAACATATACCGTTTCCGTAAATTATCGTTCTGAATGTTATTCGTGCACGGGAAATTAATTCGCATTCAAATTTGACCTGGATTTGAATTCCGATAGACAGTGCTGAGGTCGGTGTCCTTATTCGCCGATAACAACGCCCACCTCGTTGTATTTGTATCAGCTCAGACACGTACCAGAAACAAATCCATGTTTTCATTCAAACCCATTTCCATTTTTGAGACCTTATCTCGAGCGCCTTTGTCGGTCATAGAAAGGGCCCTATGGTCGAGCGCCTTCACGAAATCCAATTGAAAATGTGAATAAAGTTTGCTTACCTTTCTGATCGATTTGTGAAAACAGGAGAAACCGGCTTCACGTTTTAACTTTTGGAAACACCTTCCGTTACATGCATCGTGTTGGCCGAAACGTTGCTCTGGCAATGCAAGATTTCTTCCCAATGTTCCATTTCAAAGTCCACCGCAAAGACTCTCTCGTTCTAGCGTACCTGTTCTGCACATTTTTCACCGAAGATGTACTAGGGAGATACACGTATCCATGGCTGTCGTTAGGCCCAACTGTGGCGGTGTCTGCCGAGCGCCAAGTCCGTTGAGGTTGAATAAAAACCGCATCGGAGGGGGATTCATCATCGTAGGTTTTTCAACTGAATTTCGTGTCCTCGCCACCTCCTCCAGCCCTATTCGCTTCCATTTGTTTCTCCTCAACTACTTTCATCCTCATTAGCCATGCGTGCCATGATCGTGACGTCACCGCGTTCTCTTTTTTTTCTTTCATTTCCCCATCCCCTCACCTGAAGCGCGCTGGGGCGTTCGAAAACGAATCCGTTCACTCCGGGTGGAAACGGAGCTGGGCGGTGGAGTCAAGAGTTCTAGAAAGGACATACGAGTTAAAACTTGCCAGTGAAAATAATTGCTGATTTCTTCGACTTGTTGGATTTGCCAAGTCCATGTCGTTGCCAATGCTATCTGAAAGTTTGAGGTTAGACGGCTGTCAGAGAGAACGGAGCGTGATCCAGGCGAGTTTTTGAACGCACCTGCCTTCAACAGTTTATCTGCTGTCCATATGGCAGCTTACCTGTCCGTGACACCACCAGTTGTCTGACCAATAGGAAAGCGGCTTCATAATTGGTAAGGCAGGAGTTTGCAACAGGTTTTTGTTACGGCAGCCCGAATGCAAGTTCATAGGAATTTCGTGATACCCATACAGTTGTTTCAAATTTGGAAGTAAACATTGCAGGGGACCGAATGCTTGTGAGCTCTTGCGCAGGCAATTATACCAAGGGATTGAAGTCTGGAATAGGATACGCTGACACCTGTGAAGTTATCGGTAAGTTCTGTAACTTATGTACCTCGTATGGTTATTTGCTTGAAAGTTTAAATTACGTGTACTTGGCTTAGGAGTTGACATTTGGTTATTCTGACAATTTGAAGTGACTAGGAATTTGGCATTAATATTAGTAAAAAAATCTGCATCACGTGTATTTTTTCTCTCTGAATGGCACTGGGTGAATGATGATGGAACCAAGCGGTCGTGGACATGATTCTGGATCGTTGCAAGCGGCCAATGCACTAGTTGAAATATTTTCTAACTTTATAAAAACGCCTTATTATTCGCCGTAATGATCCTTGAAAATGCAAATATCGTGGAATGCGATGTCGGGCATCGTTGCAATGTCTTTGAAGCAGGCTGATGACTGCAAAAAAGGTCAGCCTCTTCTAAAAACTCGCTTTCGAATGGCAAAAACGCTCTCTCGTATACCTTTTTCTGTTATTATTTATTACTTTAAATATGCTAACTCATAGAAATATTAAAATAACTTATGCTCATAATGGCTCGTAAGACCCTTTATCGTGCTGAAAAATGTTCTTTTGAAATCGTTGCCATCGTTTTCGAAAAATTATAGGTCGTTGTTCTGACATGTTGCATAAAATGCTGTTTTTCTCAAATTTATTGTGTGCAGTGACTCGGTTAAGGTTAATATAGGAACTTGCGATTTCTTAATACGTTGCTACCGAATTGCTATTAATGTCAAGATGCGAAATAAAGAAAATTTGTTGCTAAAAGTAAATATTGTTATAAAAAAAAAGAAAAAACATGTTTGAAATGCAGTGCATTGATATTGATTTACGAAGGACTGAATACAAGCACAGGAATGTTATTTTAATGTTGGCGCATTTTCGACAATTGTTTCGCAAAATTCACAGAATGGCGTTTAAAATGGTGGAATTTAAACATTGCACTAGTGTAAATTAAAATTAATGACCCACTGTTTACTAAAACAACATGGTTATATCTTAGTAGAATAAGATTAGCATATATCATATTAGTACATGATACCAGTTGTATGACATTGTTATTTTTCTTAGAACGGTGCACTTAAACCGGGTGTGGAACTCTGGCAAACAAGTGGATGTAAGACTGTAGATGTTTTGGGAAACGTTTTGAGTAAAATTAAATTTAAAAACTGACTTCGGTTTTTCCGGTCAATTCGACGCGCAAATGCTGATTCAGGTGGAAAACGTGGGTTTATTGTCACTGCAGTTGATGAATCAATCGGACATCGACTTGTTGCATCTCAACCAATATCCTACCAGGAAGTTATTGTTATGTTAAGGAGGAATTTGATGCACTGATGAATAATCCTCTTCCCATCGTTTGTCATTAACAAACGTGTCGGTTAGATGAATTCGAAAACAGATTTGCATGAATAAACAATACACGAGAGGAGATAAGCGTACTCTGCATATCGATAATGTAGTTACATGTCATGCATGAGATGCTAGCTGCTAGAACAACCTTTAATAGCTTTTCAAAGAGGTATTTTCAAGGAGGCTGAGGCTGACTTACATAAGGCGCTTAATTGCCAATTATATTTTAGCTTTCTACTATAACTTAAATAAGGCAATTAAAATTGCATGGACATTGAACAATGTGCGTTATTTGTTTATTTTTATTTAGATCCGACTCTGGTCTCGCTTAATGATCACACCCCAGCGAGTGATTATTTGCGAATGTTAATTGCATTTACGTAAATAAATCCTAAATATCTTTCCGGTATGCTATACCTGCAATCATGATCATTTCCAGCGACTATGCTCTTGAATTGCTGAATGTTTCATACACGGGTCAGGTAGGCATTCTACGGATTCATCACAGGCTAACACTGCACCATATTTCCGATATCTCGTATTCCACACCGCTATTCCATTCCGTTATAGATTGAAGGAGGCTCCTACATTCACCAACTTCTAGGACTTTCCCCTAAAGGACTTATCCTTAAAGATGTGTTTTTGGAGGTTCATGGAGGTGAAATTATGGCCATCCTGGGTTCGAAAGGTCAGTATTGTTAATTTGTTTGACGTTCATGTACATGTATATAGAAAAACAAAATATATTTAATAAATTCGCCTTAAGACACTGGCGTACTGCAATATGTAATTCAACTTAGAATACCTAGTTCTCAAGTTTATCACGATTGAACAGTTTAAGTCAAATTTATGATTATCACTACTGTAGGATGTATTTACCCCATTATGCATCGAAGTTAACGGATTATTATAGACATTTTATCTGTAATTGCAAGATACGTGTTTTCGATATGGTTTGGCATGAAAATATTAAAATTTCATAAAACATATGCATATATAGGCCGTTTAACTGTTATGAAGAAGTAAAGAAACGATCATTAGTTTTCTTGAATACGCAATTGCTCAATCCCTGGCTGATTTTCAAGTGGTTGGAATGCTTCTCCTGATTTCATAGGAAGTGGCAAGAGAGCTCTTTTGGACGTAATCTCCCAAAGGGCCCTAGGACAGGTAATAAGAGGAGACATTCTTCTGAACAATATCCGAGTGTCGTCTAAAGTGTTTCAAGGAAGCTGTGGTTTTGTGGCTCGGACATCAAACTTGATTCCTGGATTGACTGTTCGACAAACTCTGATGTACACGGCCGAGTTGGGAATCGGGAACAAGGTATCCAACACCGTAAAACGAGCCAGAGTGAGTGCACTTTAGTCTCTTTCTAGTCCATTCATGAAATATATTTTAAAGAAATTCGCGCTTATTTCGTCGAGGTTTGGTCAAACATTTTCTAGGTGAAACAAGTGATGGCCGATTTGGCATTGAACCAGGTAGCCAATAGAGACACCAATACGCTTTCCATCAGCGAGTATAGAAGATTAGTTATAGGTGTTCAGTTAGTCAGAGATCCAGGTATGACCGCAGTCGGGCAATCATAATAATTTATGGAGTTTAGAAAAACCTTCGTGTAACTTGTTGCCTAATGTTTTAGATTTGACCTTACAGTGGTTTTGCTTTTGGATGAACCAACGGCCGATTTGGATCCTTTGAATACGTATTTCATCATTTCCATTCTGTCGAATTACGCCAAGAAATACAACCGTCTGATGCTGCTAACGATGGAGAAACCCAGATCGGACATATTTCCGTTTCTGGATCGGGTCACTTATCTGTGTTTGGGAGACATAGTATACACGGGTGAGTCGCTTTATAACATTGTAAAATGAGATTTTTCTCTGCGCTTATAGGCGCTCGCAAGAAATGAGAAGAAGACTTAGATGTAGGACAACATTGGCATTGCGACATTGGCGTAGTAACGGGGAGTGCCAGGGGTGCCAGGCACGGAAATTGTCCAGAATGGACCACATGGATGCTTTAGTAATTTTGACCAATTGTCAATTTGTGCTAGTCTCTAAGACATAAGAAAAGTCATCGGAAATCACGTGCAACTTTTTTCGTAAAATTCTCGACACGCTTACGGCGTGTTTCCTCCCCCCCCCCCTCCAAAAAAAAAGTGGTCGTGACATCCCCCCCTACCTTAAAAACATCCTGGGTCCATCTATGATTAGGGGCTGTGGCACCCCCCAGAAATATGTGCCAGCTACGCCAATGCATTGAGAGTATCTGGATATACATGTAGTTAAATTTTCAGTTTCAGATATAGTTACAAGATATAGTAAAAATATCAATGTTTTGAGCTGATGTGTTACAACTATATGCGCGTATATATTGAAATACGAGACCGATCTTCAAAAATTCAAAAGATGTCTATCCGTGACTAATATTGTAAATAAAAAATACCTTATTTATTATATAAATCTGAACACTATTTGAAATATAAGAATAAGTAGCTTCAACTATTTGTTACTGAGCATCGTAATCTTCCCCATATTGTAATAAATATAACTATGGCAAAATTCGTGTAATTTTTAACGCAACTCACCTTCTACAGTTAGCTGGGGAAAGGAGCTATTTGACTGCTTTACTTTTGTTTGATTTGTAAGTTGGTTTATGTCATCATGACTTATTCACTCGACTCCCTTTTCCGCTTAAAAGCCAAGCTAAATCCCAGAAGCTTTTATCTATGCTTTATCCTCGTGTATTTCTGCCACTCCGACTTGTTTTTTGTTCGCATTTGATCCAATCTGCTTTTCACCGAGCTTAAAATCTTCAAGAAGGGCTCTATTTCTTACGCGAAATAGACCTCAGGATTGTGGACTCCTAAGTTGAAAAAGCTCGAGCTCTCAGAAATCCCAAAATAATGAGATCTGATTTAATAGTTGATCCTACCCAACCATGACACGCGTTGTCATGCTATTTCAATTGTTCGTTAATGTTTTACGAAGTGTTGTGTCCTTAAATACATTGCAATGAAGCGTTTGTAAGCATTGCGATGTATTTTTATTGAAAGATGTGATCTCTTTATAGATTTCCCATTTAATGGACATATTTTGTTTCCTAGGAAGCACACGGATGATGCTGGATTACTTCGCCAACATAGGCTTTCCATGCCCGGAATTAGAGAATCCTTTAATGTATTATCGTAAGTACAAAATAAAACATTCCTAAGTTTTTAAAAGGTACAGAAGGAAAAATACATAACTATATTAAACATAGTATTTTTTAAATGTAACATTTATCTGAGATTTTTAAAAGGTTTCCAGGCATTCTATAAGAATCAAAGTTTTTTTTCTCTAATTAGTATGCTTATCAACCGTCGATAGACGATCCCGGGACAGGCTTATGGATTCCAGTAACCAAATCGCCATCTTAGTCGAAAAATTTAAAACTCAAGGATCGGCTTTTAGGAAATTCGCCGAACCAGTTGCAGGTTTGTTTTGATTGCTACAGTTACCACTACCAGAAAAACCGGTTTGAACGAAATTTAAGAAATCATGTCTCTCAGAGTTTTGAATGAACTTGCAATATATTTTGCAATTTGACTATTAAGTTTAATCAAGTCTTACAATTTTTATTGGCATGATTTCTTTTAAAGATATGGAGTTTATTGATCCTGTGCATCGCATTCCACTGACGTATTACGGCATGCCTTCAACGTGTTCAGTTTTTCGTACTCTTATTTGGTGAGCCAATCAATGATAATCATGACCATAGGTGATTTTTCAAACGCATCTGAAATTAAAGCGCAGATGCTGAATAGTGTGCCTACCACCTTCGCAAAATTGCAGGCTGTTGCACTAGATAAATAAAACTCTGTGGTGGTTTGGCGAAGTTCTCGAAAACCTGCTTGAAATGCAATTTCATTTCTATACTTCATCCGTTATTCCGACTACATGTATATTTCTAAAACTGTATCGGGCATAACTGTAGCCCTAAAGCAAAGTTTGCTTTTCTTTAAAAAATAACCTATGGAATTTGTGTTGTCATGAATTCATTGCGTCAAACCCCCAAATTGTGGTTTATTTTGCAGCCGACCGTATCGCATAATGGCCAATGGAGTTTGCGGTTTTAACGTCCCTGGTTTATTGACCATTTGGCTGAAACTTTTGCTTCTTCCAACCTTCTTCCTCTTCCTATTCTTGTTTTACTTTCGGCTGAGCGATTTCCAGCGAAGTTTTGTTTCCCGAAATGGCCTGATTTTCAACTGCTTCGCTGTGACGTCATTTCTGGCGGCATGTATCACGTCCATAACATGTAAGACGTATTTTTTATTGTGGTGTAGGGTTTGATAGTAAATAATTATTTTGATCATGTAATTTGAGAATATAAGTACTAAAATCAGAATCTGCACGTCTAATACATAAAAAGCAAGACCAATAAGAAAATAAGACTAAATTAAAACCAATGCACCATAATTTTACATGTAAATGACATTTTTCAGTCGCACCGTTTCGAACGCGATTCTTTCAAGAGACAGAAGAGGGGATATACCGTGGGCCTCTCTTCATCCTTTCACAAATCGTTTTCAATTTGCCATTGAGCGTCGTTGCTGTCATGGGCGGATCGGCCATCATTTACTGGTGAGTCTAGAGGCAAGAACATGAAAATGAGTTTTTTTGTAGTCAAAGGAAGTATTTTGCGTTGTTCATGTAGCAAGCACAAAAGACCCATTTCTTGATTCTCTTCCTGCACCCAAAGTCTTAGGTCAATTCTCTGTGCTAATGATTTCATTATTTTAAAAGGGCGGCAGGATTGCGGCCTGATGGATTGCGCTGGATCATGTTTTTTGGTGTTCTTTGGTGTTGCTATTCCTTCGTCGAATTGCAAACCATGGTCTTGATGTTAATCATCAAAAGTTCTTACAATGCAGCTGCTACCAGTCTGTTCATCACTATCTTGTACGTGGTGGCAGCTAGTGGCACAGTAAGGTAAGACAGTATTTCACAATAATTTACAATTCGATGATAGTCCTTGCTTGGAAAGCATAAAATATAAAAAACCTAAACTAAATTATAATGCAAAAATCTTTAATTTGAGGACAAGTTATATGGAATAAAATGAATGATTTTACTTTCATTGAAACTCAAAGAAAAATATTTCCTTGGAAAGGAGTTCTGTTATGTTTTACGAAATTTTGCTATGGCTTCTACGTTAAAAAATGAGTTAGTTTTACTGATAATCGAAAAAATAATCCATTTACCAAATGCACTCTCAATTTAATTGGCAAAATATTTTCGAAGAAATATTGCTATGGCTTCAACGTTATCATATTTATCCTTGTATTTAAAGACCATTCAATCTCTGTTCTAAGATTGCTGGAAAAAATTGCCTATAGGCATAATTTCTGCATGATCCTTTCAGTTGTATGCAGTAATGCTTCTCAAACACGAAAGTTTCAACTTTTTTACACGAATTTTCTCCATTTTCTTGCAGGACATTGTCAGGTTTGCCCGATTGGCTTTATTATTTAAGCTACGTTATTATTTATCGCTACGCCGGCGCATTTGTCAACGAAAATGAGTTTCGAAATGCCCTCATTGGTCTTCCGGTGATGGACGGAAACCGGACGCTGTTGTGCGAGCGCAATTCTGAACCCGGATGTGCCTTTCTGGAAGGCAGCCACTATCTGAACCTCCGCTACAGGGCGGAAGACCTGGGCACTGCCAAGGACGATGATGTTTTCATGCAGAACTTCGGCATCTGTTTCCTGTTTTATGGGGGAATGATAGTTGTCAATCTTTTAGCATATGTTCTGCCATTGCCTGGTTTCGCCAAGAGGAAATTTCGGGATTAGCGCGAAATTTATGAATGTCCCCCAGCAGGAATCTCGCACACAGTCATGCGGCAATCGAAGGTAATAGCGTTGTTTGAAATCGAGCCACACGAACCACATTTAAATGTGCCGCTTTTTTTTGACATTTTCAAAGATTTCAGCAGATATTCCTCCTATGACGCTCTTGAGAAACGACCTTTAAATGGAGCTTGATACGCTGAACAATCACGAGCAACTTATCTTCTTTTAATTTACGAAAAGTTAAATAACTCAACTGTTAATGTTTACTCAGAGATCGTCAATACTACTTTTTTGAGTATTGCCCCTTTCATGAGAGTTCACCCCTTAATCAAATTCTCGCTATCGCTATAGTAGCGAGACCTACTTAAAATTCTAACACGATCTACATGTACATGTACTTCTATTTGGATTTATCAGGGCATTAAAATGTAAATCTGAATGAAGGTACGGTGTTTATGACCACCATGAAGATGCAATATTGCTCACTGATGCAATATTGCTTCAGTTACTTAGTATGAATAATAAATATATTTCCTCCTATGTAGAATTGGTAATCAGCTACTGCCTTCCATTTAGCTTATGCATGTAGCCTAATTTGAGAATGTCCGATAACCGAAGATATTTGTGTATGCAATTTTCTTATAAATAAGTGGGACATTTTCAAATAATATGAAATACGGAGTGTATTAGTCAATGTCTAATTCTACATGGAGGAAAATAAATTGAAGTGAAAATTAGCAGTTAAAATGAAACTATTTTTGAAAATGTTTGTATTACGGTATTTTTGCTGTTGTCTATTGGTGTTGGATTCAGCTTTGGTGGCTCGTTTAATAAGGTTTCATTTTACTGTGACCTTCAGGTGACCAAATATAAGTGATGTTTTTCATTTGAACAGTAAACCTATAATGTATATAAGGGGATTAAATTTTAACCGAAGATTAGTGCAATACACAACGCGATAGGAAAGCCAGCTTAGATAAAATGGGTGATTCATCTCTGATGATAAATTATGCGTAAATATTAGTATAACTAAAGATTTTGCATATCCTTTCTTTACTTTCAATCATGAATGTGGTTAGGCATGCCATGCGCTTGTCAGTTGGTGTGAAGCGCATTTATTAAATTATATGTTTAATGAAAATAAATCGTTTGGTGTGTTTTTCTCCATTCGAAAGCTGTTGATATACGACGGAGATGTAGCTTAACTAGACTGGGCCAATATCACAGTAATATTTTTCTCGTTTTATACGTAGTTTTGACTTTTTCTTCGCTAATCCATCTCTTCGTCCTTTCGCCATTTCCTGTTCCCTTTTCTTCCCTGGTGGTTATTGGTGCAAGTGGTTTATGCTTTGATTTTAAAAAGCGCCCTCTATAGTCCTCGAATATCAGCGTTATGCAAGAGTACCGAAACAGCCACCAGATGCAAACAGCTATGGGAATTTTACAAAATGGTGAGTTCATTTCGGATAATGTATGCATCTCAGTTTCTTTGAGGAATTCAAGATTACAGTAAGTTACGAGTCAATTCGCTGCAAGTGGATCGTAGGCTCCCAGATATTGGCCCGGGTCCATCCAACGTCCACGATCGCTGCGTTCTCCCATTTCGGCAACAGATCAATCTTGTTATTTTTGGCAATTGTGTTCTTGTTAGCTCTTGAATTGACACTGTGAAGAATGTGAGAACTGGCGATCCGGTTGTCTTGCGAAAATGAACGAGGGGGCGGGGCTTGCTGACCGCAATGGACTGTGGCCGCACGAGTAGCCCTACAGGGGACAAGAAGGTTCCTGAAATGACAGTGCAAATGTTTTGCTAGCTTTAATGCTCTGTACTTTCCATCACCCAGTTTTCTTGAAAACATTACTATAGAACCCCCATTGGCATGTTTAGAAAAATGACAGGGAGGGGAACAATAATGGCACGTCCACAAAAAGTCCACTTTTTGGCCCCTTAATCCCTTGTCCATTATTCCATTCTCCCTCCGTTCTATGTACCAAAAATGCTCCACATCACGTTAATTACGTGTTTTGGACAAAAGAAGACCAAAATCACGTCATTGTGATCCTAACACGTGTCTTCTTAATGTATTTCCATAATAAATAACGTCATATTTTCACAGAGCATGACATCAGCATTGAATAAAAATGACGTCTAGTAAACGTGTCATTATATTGAATGCAACTGACTGAGAAATGATGTCCTTTGGTGATGCCTTTTTACAGATACTTGATTTGAAATAAACTATCAATACATGATGTCATAATGGGGGCAGGATGAAGTCAATATAAAAGAAAATTACCCAAAAATATCATTATCTATGCTCGTATACTGTTTTGTGACTGAAATTCCAAGAGTGAGTGGTCGTTATTGACAAATTTTATTGCATGGTTCCTAGAAGACGGACGTACACCTTGCTCTCCCTCCACTCCCCTCTTTCGTCCATAATCATCCGAAGTTTGTGATTCCCCTTCGCGGACAGTTCCTGATTTAAATCATCCAATGTTACCTTTCATGATCTATCTTACATTGAATCTCCTATTGAAGAAATCTTTTCCAAGCTTTGCATGGAAAATCATTTTTTCAATATCAACTAGAAGAAAGCTACAAAGGACTGTTGGGCTCCTTTGCTCTGCACTTTTCCCGATGTTTAAATCGTAACGTTCGATATGCAAACAAAGAAAAGCCTTACCAGCATACATTGCATTGCTCACATAAACCAAAAACGTACCTAGAGCTAGAACCAATTCATAGGAAGATGAAAAGAAAAGACATACCGACGAGGTGTACACATACAGTATATACATGTACACGTGGCATTTATAACAATTTACCCCACTTTATTTTTCGCTCGTTACGAAATAAGACAAGGTTTTTTATAGACTGGCTGAGTATCGTTTCAGATGTACGTCTCCATCGTAGCGTATAAACTTCAGCTCATATAGCATTTAGTCTCAAGGCTTTGTTTCAGCGCCTCAATGTTTATATAAGATTGATGGTTGAACATATGTTCCCATATTGTTGCGTTTATTATACCCACCATGATGAATAACTACAGTAGTGGCCATTATCCGAACGCAACTATTATTCGGTACTGATCTCTCTCACTCGTATTCATTACCTATAAGCCCTGAAAAAGCTGTTTGAAAAACGAGCATTAAATCTTTGGTAAATAAATGAACCCATTTGCAACATTAAACGCGAACGCTCGGTTTTATTGCATTCTCCGGACTGTAGGCAAGGTTGTCATTGTTCCTTTCAGAAAATACTTGTTTACAGTACGAAACAGGGACGGGTTCTAAGAACCCATTCTCAGGCCCTGTTCGGAGAACAATTAAAATCTTTATGGATTAATTGTCACTTTGAAATTTTTCTTCTAGAAAAAAATCAAGTTCTATGCCCACGTCCGGACCGGATGATATTGGCACCTGGCTGTTGTAACATTTCTGGAAAGATATACGCAGTGAGATTAGTATATATATTGCTATTTTCTTATGTAAATATAACTTAGTGTACTTCTCTAAAACAGGAATAGTAATGAGGAGTTGTAATCGCGATCTGTGTCTTATAGCGATTTTAGTAACATTGCTGCATAATTTCGGGCTTCCTGATGAATTCTCCTAACCCTTACAAAATAAAACAAGTTTTGGGATGGGTTCACTCGAGAAAAAACTAACCGGAAATTTGTGCACATTTCATGGGTAAATGCTAAGTGTGTTATGTACGTACAGTATTTATAACCCCAGTATACAAATTCAATTAGGATGATAGCTGTGTGCTTACTTTCTGCATAATTGTTTGCTTAGACTGCATAAAAAGTCAGCTCATGAAATATTGAAATTAATTTTACTTGAAAAGGCATAACAATCTACTGTACGAGCAAAAAATGCTTGCGCTTTAGCTTTCTCGAGTCGACTTAATTCCGTAAGCTTGTTAAGCATAAACCGATATCGTCTCGTCCATAAAGGACGTCCTTTT
>JAQIXS010000796.1:0-38460 GCA_034700785.1 Rossiulus vilnensis | reverse complement strand
TAACTCGAAATTCGGATAAGTCGAATATTTTTGGGGGTCCCCTGCGACTTCGAGTTATCGAGCTTTCACTGTATATAATATTTTGGATTTAAAGGCAATAATGATCAAAGGATTTTCTATATGGTGTTCTTACAAGCTTAATTATATTGCCAAATGTAAATGCTGGTAAAAATTCCAGCCAAAAATTTGCTTTTATAATATTCAGAGAGCATTGTCCCTTATGAAGCATAGGAAAACACAAGTATACTTTATAGATCGATATTTTAATTAACATGCATGCAGGAAAAGCCAATATCAATTTTACCTTAAAACGATATTAGGCTATATGTTGACTTTTGGTCTCTGAATAAAGTAATGCATTACCTTCTAAACGTATTTGTGGGCAAAATTGCCTTATAAGCGATGTTGTTCAGAGATCTGACATTTTATTGGTTAAACACTACGATATGCGTGTACACTGTATAAGCGAGTGATTATCAAAATTAATTTAGTAAATAACAAAACAGCACGTAAAAAACTTTAAAGCTGTAACATAATGTTCTTGTTTTTAATCGGCAACTTATGACAATATGCAATGCAAAGCAGAGTTCAGGCAAATCAAACGGATTATTAACAAATACACAAAACTAACCTGTTGATGGCAGAAATAATTTAGTTAAACAATCCATATTTTTCATAAATGATTCATTTAGAAAATGCGTTAATTGGGTGAACTTCAATGCTTTACCCAACTAATATTCAAATCGAAATCAAATAATAATGCAACCTCAAAATACGTGAATTCAAAAGCCTTATTTTATGCAAATACGCGGGAACTGACCTACATGTATCACAATCAACTCAATAAATTTCGCTTGACACTGCCAGTGGTGCCACCATGAATTACACAACAAAGCGACGTTCAGAGTTGATAAATGAGGTTGTTGCGTAATTAAAATCGGGGTAACTAATAATGTTCTAGCACAGCCGGCAATTACAATTCCGCTAAAAGCCCACACAGCATTAGCGCATGTCTATACTGGCCATTTAAATTATTTTAATGCGTAATGATATCAATCACCAGAGCATGTCAAAAACTCTACCAAGAACTCATTATTAATCATAAAACTCCATTGGCAAGCTGAGCATACAGTGGCGCCAAATGCACCTGTGCTTTGCATCAACTCCAAACAAATTTATACGCACTAAAACACATTAGTTAATTGATGCTCGCAATCTATGCTGTAGTTTACGTGTTTATCACAATTCAAAACCACTCACTTTTAACTATAACAGTTCTACGAAATAATAGATGTGTAATACAATTAATAATGCACACGCAAGCTTGCTGAAACTATAATGCTTAGCAGAAATAAAAATTAAAAATCTATAACAATTTGTGAAATGAGGACAAATTAAATTAAAAATTTTAATAAATGAACGTTAAAAAATGTCGGATTGACAGAATTAATATCATTATCTGATATTAGCATTTAATCAAGCGCCAATTTCAGACCCTTGTGGGTTTTAATATTTGTAATCTAATGTCTAAGAAACATGCTTTAATATCTGCAAACCACAAACCAATACAATGCTGGGAAAATACGTTTCGTTTTATTAAACCATATGAATGTTTTACTTTAAATATAAAATGCCATGATACCCATGAGTTGACCATCACCACTTACATGTACGTTGCTTATACATACAATAATCATTGAGAATTCCTTCAACGTACAGTAACACCACATCAGTAAACATTAAAACGGATAGTGCTATACATGTATATAGCTGCGTTTATACGACATGCCGTGACAACACTTCTGATACAGGACCTGTCTGAATTGTCAATCACGGAAGACGGTGTGTCATTACCTCTATTACATTTATTCATTACATACGTCATCTTTAATTTAAACGTTAGCTGATATAGAAGGAGTTAGTCTTTATAATTAAATAAAGTTGACCTCAATTACGCTTTCTGGTTGTTTGACGCAATACTGCAAGCTGTCTGGGTTTTAATTTCAAATTCAATAACGCAGTTAATTTAATTGCACTAAAAATTATTTTGTAGGCTGAAAATTGATTACGGATCATGCTAGCAGCAACAGCATAAAATGGAGTTACAATATATTTGCATTTTTTAAAGTCAAAGACAGTTTACAACCAAATTGAAGCAAGTTCGTATGGAGTCATTTTTAATCATTCAGATTAATTGCATTAAAATAAATTAAATTGGTTTACTCTATTAGCTGTGTAATGAGTTTTTTGCAAGAACAGTAGTTAGCAGTTGAGATCTTAAATTGTTTTATACACTGTATAATCCTTGCTTCAATATTTATACATTAAAAAATAAAAACGTTTAAAAACAGTTAAACTATTTCAGTTTTTCCAATTTTCTTCCAGCATTGATCGATAGCAATACGTACCACTGTTTTCTTCTTAAAGACACGCCTTAAATTTCCAAATATTCATATTGTTAAACGTTCCCAGGGTAGCCACATGCACAATGGAGCAATACTGACCTAAAAACATTTTGTGCGATCAATAAGCAAGCCAAGTACACGATATTGGATTTAAACTGGACTAAATTGAATTAAGTTTCGTCAGGACGATCAGTAAAACGCTCTAAGTAGGAGATTAAACCTCGTATTTACATACACAAACTTAATTATCTTGAAAGCATATCTCGAAAATATTTGTAAGAGGCAAGCAGCGCTATTTACGCAAGCAATTAGGAGTCTCAAGATGTCATGTTAAAACGGACCTGATCGTTGGTGCTGTCTAAATAATTATTGTGACCGACCTCTCAGGATCATTTTCCCCTTAAGAAAGCACAAATTAAAGATGACAAATGGTAGAAATGCAACGTGACATATCAAAACATTTGACCACTGAAAGTGTGTGATTATTTACGGGAAGAAACAAAGCATCTAGATGAATTAACCGAAACGTTAATTGAACCGGAAATGACTGACATTGGGAGCCAAAAACGTCACTATTGCTAAAGACTTTAGTTTTAACTCAGAGCCCTGCAGTCTTAGTAAAACAAGTAATTTCTTAAGGTGGGATGAGCATTACACGGCATTAAAGGGAATGACTAGAACCCTATCCAACATGAACCCAAATATCGTTAAATTAAGTAAAATACATGTAAATTGTTCTGCATTTTAAATAATCAAATCCTAGGGATTTAAGTAAGTGCTTCAATTTCGCATTTTACAGCTTATTGAATATGAACTAAGTAACGTCATTGAGCTAAATTTTTCACATAGAAATTTCAGTAAAAATAACAGGGCGAGTACGTGGTTCACAAAATTCAAAATTTGACTAAATAGATAAAATTTTGATTAAATTTACAGATACAAACGTATGTAACAACATAAATATAATGGCTAAAGTAACTTAAATATTAACCTCAGATTAACCTAAGGAAACAATATAATGACTAAAGTACGTACATTTTAATTGCTGAATGCATTTACAGAGGCAGAGAAATAAAAGTAAAGTTTAGACATCTATAGTTGCAATTTATAAATTCTAAAAATAGGTTATACTGCATATACACATACACGTACGTTTATATGAAGAATAATAACTAATGCCATCTGACATAGGTTGGTTTGATGCAATCAGACATTCAAATTATGCCTAATTTAACAAAAAGGATGATTTCCTTCCTAAGTCAGAGAAGTAAGCGTTGAAAACCTAATAACTTATAAATGACGAAGCAATCTAACCTTTAGAGATAAACTTAAGTACGAGCAAAAGGTTGCATAAAAGTAAACTCTTTTGGGAAATTAAACGTCGTATAAACGGACATTAAAGATAAATAAATTCGCCGAACTCTCCCCTTTCAGAAAATGGCTTTCCAGACATTTTGCAATGTTTGCTAGCGATTCGCTGGTGTCTCAACGATTGCAAGCTATCTAGGGCAAAGCCTTATAAAAGATGGAGAGTGGTCGTCACATTTGAACTGTCTGCAATATCATTTTTCTCTCACAAGTGTTATCACGGTCCAGACATTTGGCAAAAGTTCTGTTGAATAGGCCGCCATTTGCACTGCTGTCTAATTCTTCTTTACGAAAACTCGGTTAATATGTGCTGGCCCAAAAATATTTGTGATGTCTATTCACCACCAAAAGGATGGCAGCGTGATCGATGGCTATAGTGCACCCAAGGTGTTATCACCAGAAAACACAAGCACACCCTTTGACTTACAAGAGGCAAACAGATAAGAGACGAAAAGGAGGACAGAGTACTGCATGGAGTGGATACTGAGGATATTCTGATAAGGGCATTATTTCCTTTAGCAGTAATCTTGTCCATTAAGACAAGAACGCGAAATACACAAGAACAGCTAAAGTTTGGGTCTGTGCAAAAGAGGCTAAAATCGCATATATACACTTAACACAAGTTGTATATATTTTTAACTTTACGGATTATTTTGCAAAATGTTTCATACATTCTTACATTTGTAACAAGTAAACGTAACGAGTTAATGCAAGCGGAAAAAATTTAACATGTTTATATTCAACAAGATGTTGTTTCATGAGAAGTGAAAATCATTAGCATGAAATTGACTTGTTTCAGGTATGTTCAAGACAAATTAGGAATATCCAAACAGAAATTATGAACCACATTTTAGTAAGGTACGCTACCTAAACAAAATAAACTACAAGGCCAAGTAAATGACCATGGGAATAAAGATAGCAAAATAGTGCAAACAAAAGATTTATTATGAATACGAAATCACACAAAAATGGCAGTAGTTAAACGAAAATTTCATAATATTTTGGCATAAAAATCACTGCAATCTCCTGTATTAACAGAAATGTGCATAATGCAGTCAATGTTTGACGAAATAATATTTAGTCAGGGTTACGAACAACCGAAATACGTAAAACAATTCATATACTTAAATATTTATAATACGTAGCGTATACTGACATAAGACTGTGCATAAGAATTATCTGAAATTGATGTAAAATATGCATTAATGAAAATTTAAAAACTACGTAGAAATCCAAAATACTACATATTTAAGAACAGACAAACAAAAAGGATAAACCTTTTTATGTAAGACGGCCAAAATGTAGAGACATAATGCACTGTATATATTCAGTGAACAAGAATAAACTCTTAAGGGATGTTCTTATCGACGTCTTGAGTCCGGTTTAGCCCCAGCCTATATGTTTTTTTTCAAGTTGAAATATAGGCGTAAACTCGAGAAAATGATACGGAATAAGCCTAAGACTTCTTAAATGCATATTTTTTAGCATTTGATCCCTCAGCCTATTCATAAATATACATGATTCCATCCATTTTCAGCACAAAATCCAACAGAACATGTAAGGTAGGATAGAACCGTGTATAGGCACGAAAGAGATTGGCAGCAAGTAAGGATACAAATACCGTAGAAAGCAATGGATCTACCTATTGAATAATGTAAATCAGCGAAACACTGCCTTAAGATAAAGTGGATCATGTTCGTGTACAGTGAAAAATGAACGGAGTAGTAAGTTACGGATATAACAAATGAAAAGTTGCCACCATTCTAACGTTGAAGGCAACCTAAGTAGCAATCATCAAGACCAATTTAGGTTAGCAGACCTAAATTAGGTTGGCATTTGCAAGATCACTGAAATAAGACAAAACGTAAATACGTAAATAAAAAATGCTGAAAACTTGAAATACAGGATAATAGGATAATAGACAACAATTGATGCATTTAACGGATCCTGCCATAAAAGTTATCAAACGTTAATATTAAAATTAGTTGTTCACTGCTTAAAACTGCAATAAAAATAATTTAATGTCATTTCCTATATCGAATTACAATTCGTAAACACATATAAATAAGAAAAAAACACCGTTTAAAATTATAACTACATGTAAACTGACGTATTTTAAATAAAACGTGCGACGATTTTTGTTTATACGATTTTTTCTGGTGAGAAGAATTATTAGCGAGATCTTTAATTAACACATGCTTCAATAGCCGATTAAATCTGACGCTTGATTGGGTTTTACTAGACTACATTTTGGATGTCACTATTGTGATTGTTAATTCACTGAATCAAACGCACACGAATAGCAAAAGTTTGAAGTGTTTTGTCTCCTCACAGTCTGCCTATTTCAAGTTAATTCTTGCTTTCTTTGGCTCTATAGAAGGGCTTAAAAAGCTTTTTCATGGGAAAGCTGAAAGCTTTTATTAACGATTAAATTGCTTAATGGCGCCTTATCGAAAGCGTTATTTTTACTGGGCTAAGTAAAGAAAGTCGAGTTGAAATCGCATCAAGAAATTATCGGGATCCGATGGAATGGAGAAGATTAAGAAAGTCCACATTAGGTTTGCAATCCAGGCACGTTTGTGAAGTCTTCGGAATTAGCCACTGAATGCTATTATACAATGATTATATTGTTCTTTGTAAACCTCAAGTATCAACACAAATTTCCCCTCTTCTCACCAAACGATCCAGTTTACCTTAATTTTGATTAATGCCAATAACAATGATCGTGAAGCTTGCCTTTCGAATAGATAGGAAAGCTTTTATTAAAATATTGATGTAATTTAAAAAATTTAAAAATAAATTTTAACTTTGCAACTGTGTTTATAATAATTTAACACATAAATCACCGTCGAAATTTCAGTCACATAAACGGTGTGATAATTAATGTTTAGATTTTAATTTTTATTAATAAGGATTAAAATATGAATTTAAAGGTAATGCAATAAAACATTTGCAAAAAACCGCATGCAAATGCTATTTAATTGCACGAATTAGTAAAACTGCTTAATTAATATGCAGTAAGACTATTATGCTTTTAAGAGAAGCTAAACTTATTAAATTTCTATGACTTTTAAGTGGTATTAAATTAAAAAAACTTTTAATGACATTATATCCATGGTGCATAATGCTGTATATTAATAATTGTTTTAACATGAATTGTATACTTACTAATAACTAATCTCAAATACTCGGTGAATTCAATTGCTGTTGCAACTTAATAAAAAAATAAAAATCAGATTAAAATTATTAAACCGGTGATACCTTTAACAATAAACACAACTTCAAATAATAATGCTAATATTAAAACCTAAACAGGGTTTTCTCATGTTTAACAAATTTAAAATAGATTTCCATTTGACTATAGCAATAAAGATTATTTGTGGAGACACTGTAATCACATTTTACATTTGGTTTCTTTGTTTTACTTCTCTAAAGAAGACGTAGTTAAATCTTTTCGTAATGTTGGATTAAACCGAATAAATTATTCACGTTTTGAATTAAAAACGTGAATTTCGCATGAGATATTTGAACATCATTGCAAATTACAGGAAGGAGCGAATCTCGTGTGCCACTTCTGCCAGAGAACACAATGTCTCTTTTTATCGTGTTTCCACTGCATTGGTCTAGAAAAACAAGACAGAAAGGGATAAAAAATTGCTCGCGAGGAAATTATATCGCAACTATGGCATTCGTCTTAATCATCTTTAGGCATAAATCAACGTTCAAAATGAGCATAAAATACGCGTGATGCATACCCAGGAAGGCATAATTGTAAACAAGCGCACAATGAGAGTACTGACTTAACAATAGTCACGCTATCATCAATAAACACAGCACATAATAATGCAGGCATGACAAATAATGTACACAGGACTGACTATGTGGGACATGTACACTCTCACACGCAGTATTAATGTAAAAAAGTGCCACATAGAAGCGAGGCACAATGGAGGAAGAAGACTGATTACATGTGTAGACAGTGTCTCTGGGTAATAAGTATTTCAAAATCTATTACAGAACGGATGCTTGTTGAATTCAGAAAAGAATGGGCAAGAAACATCGACAAAAACACCTAAGAACCTATCGAAATTGGTATGCAGCAGACTACCGTTTGAAGTTTCATAAATGCAGGGAAAATAAATACTTTTAATTATGAACGAATGGTTTTTTTACTAAGATCCTATTGGGATAAAAAAATAAACGATGACACTTAAAACAAAATCCTTAATAGTTTGATTTGACCAGAAATTGGGCACAAATGAACCTATACGGCCATATATGTGTTCACTTTCTTATATATGACCATATGTAGTTCCAGATATGGTCCATACATGGAAAATATACATTTTTACTGTCATAAATTACATTTGTGTGAGGGTAGCAATAAGCAGCAATGATAGTGACTTTAGTAAATAATTTAATAAATTAAAATAATTCAAAATTAAAAAAATTGCATCAACAATTTTACAGTGTAAATTAACAAAAGATAAAATCCCAGGCAATGTTTAGTGAAAAAAATAATACCATGTAAAATGTAGTTACCTTTTTTATAGTGATTGGTATTGTGATTGATATAAGCAAGCGTGTTAAAAAGCTAGATACCAATGTTCTGACATACAAGAATTTCGGATAGATTATAGACATAAATACAAGTATAATTCTCCCAGAATCTTAGACGATTCAGCCGAAATTGATTAATTTCTGTGCACCTTACATTCTTCATCAGGCGAAAAACAAGAACATTTCCTTCAAAAAACATGTAGCAAACTGTAAGGTTCTACCACCTTGGTGATGTTGTTTAAAGATTCCCTACACTAAATAAGTATTTAGAGGAAAGTAAATGTTTCCAAATGTTCTATGCATTGAGTCTCTCTTAATTGAGTCTTCATCGCAGTGTCTCCAACTGGAGAGACTTGATCATTTGGGAAACACTCATATTGCTGGTACTTCCTTGTGACGATGCAATAGTTCGTAACATTGACGATAGTTTTATTTGTCTTTTACAGGTTTAATCCAGTGCGATATGCTCGAAATGAAGGGACCCATGTTCACCAACGAGCCTCCGGATATAATTGATTTTTCAAATGTGACCGGTGCCAAGCTAGAGTGCAGTGCCAGGGGAATCCCCATGCCTTCCATTCAGTGGATACGTCTGGATGGCAGCTTGGTGACAGCAGTGCCACGGCTATTAACTGTGATGCCAAATGGAAGTTTGATTTTCATGCCTTTTCGAGCAGAAAGTTACAGACAAGACATTCACGCTTCGGTTTATAAATGCGTCGCATCCAATTCGCTGGGAACCATTATCAGCAGGAATGTTAAAGTCAGAGGATGTAAGACATTTAATTGCAATCTGTTTTCAAGCACAGTTCGTTCCATGCCAGAATGCGCTCATGTCTACCAGTTTATATAAGCAAAATCCAATTCCAATCCAATGTGTGCCCTGCAGACAAAATCATCAAAATAGACAATTTCGAAAATTTAGCCAATCAAGATGATTTATGTGCAACAAGTGTAGTTGACGAAATGACACCTAGACGCACACTTGCTGCATTTTAGAGCATTGTGATGATTTGAAAGGCTTAGGGCCATTTCAGAAAGAGAAACGACCACCAAGATCGTATTAAGCTACAAGATATTTCGTGACCATTTCCAAGTAGTACTATAATAAATTTAGCAGCCAATCACTTTACGTACGACTGAATTACACCAGTTAAATTCACCTCTTGCAACCTGTATATCGATCCGATTTTCCAGTTTAACTAAATTACAGAGAGCAATCAGACCATAAATGGTAGGTGATATGAAAAAAATACTCTTGGTTTGGTTAATTATTGCTTTATTAGCTTAGCGCACATTTTATAAAAACTAAAACAGGAAAAATCAATTCTATGAGCTTACTCATTTATCATTGTTAAATATGACAATATCAGTTAAGTATCCAACTGGGATTAAACAGATCAATTTCTAATCCAAGTATACATGGATACAATCGCATGTTTAGAGCTTAAATGAAAATTGCTTAAGCAAATATCAAAAAAGTTACCAACAGATACATGTAACATGATTATAAGATGGATGAACATTTTTGAATTTACATAACGTTCTACATATTATTTATAGTATGCTGTTATGCTCGAATGTATGCTCTAAAAGCTAGAAATCCTTTTTATTTTATAAAAAATTTCACTAAGTGCATTCATAAAATAATGAAGTCTCATTTTATCACTGTTAGAACAAGAAACAAAATTTCTAAAACAGAGCTAGATTTTTCTTACACATGGCTCCTTCACTTACGTATTACGATACCAAAAATACTTTAAAATTACACTACTAAAGTAAAGAAATATTTTTTAATTTGTTGCACCAAATAGTTTCTTTCTCAAAATTGAAGAAAACAAAAATGATGCAAGGTTAATTTTTAATGAATTTAGCAACATCAGCATGCTAATTTCGTATGCTTAACGAAAGTCAAGTCATTCCACAGAATACGCTAAAAGCTATGAGCAGAAAATATAAATCCGTAAAAGCTCATTTAAAAACAGCTATAGGGCTGAAAAACGACATCAAAAGGGCAGAGAATTGCTTCGCTGTTATTAGAAAAGCTTCCTAATTTCCGCTCTTTCATGTAAGGCTTAGTCATTAATTTAACTTTAAAAATACACACATTGCCGAAGAAAGTAGGTTACATTATATTACGTATCACGAGAAGTTTTGGATAAAAAAAAATTAATCATATAGCAAATGCATGCTAACTAATTTACATTTTGCAAAGTAGACTAATTATGCGCGTAATAACTATGCATGCTATGCAATTTGCTTTATAAAGTAAATGTTTTAATAAGCATTTATACTGCTTTGCATACACAATTATTTGGCTAAAATGAGTAACACTATTTCCAAAAACGCGCTGATCCCAAATAAGGTTTTTCATAGCATATGTACTGTAAGTGAACAATTAGAACCATTAACTAACACAGATCTCTGAAAGTTGTTAAAAATAGGAGTAGGATAGACCAATTCATAATTGTACGCAATATTTAAACTTTAACCAAATTAAGAAGAACATTATAAAAACTAATCATATCATAGAAAATTGTTTACATGTACACCATACATTAATGGGTATAGTAATTGTTTAATGCAATTTTATTGAATGTAAAAAATTACATAGAATAAAGACTTTTGCAAGTCTACTAATTGTCTATAAATAATTTTTTCAGACAACATATAAAGTTCTGGAAATCTATACCAGACCTATTTGAAATTTTTGTGTGGCAAATTGGATGCTCGTATCATACCGGCTACAAATCAATGCAATTTTAACAGTGACACCTACTAACTTAGGCATAAATTAAAAGTCAAAAAAGACATTTTGTACTTGCTAAATAGTCAGCATTTGCGGCGGATATCCAAGCAATGTCGCTTTGAATTTCCAGCAGGAAATCAGATTTGATAAAGGAAATATATTTCAGTGAGTTGCGCATCTAAGAAACAGCTTGTACAGTAGTAGAAAGTGATGCAAAGCAGTTCAAAGCGATTTCTTTGGATACCATATCTTAAAAGCACTAAACGTTAAAAATTTTACAAACATTAAAAAAAACAATAAACAGCATACAAGTATATCACGTTTTAATATTTTATTGCAACGCTTTGCAATGACAGTTTTAAATTTGAATAATTTTAATAGTCTGAGCAGCTTTTCTAGTTTTGTCCAGGTTTACTAAGGTTATAAATCCTAATAAAATAACCACAATATTTTCTGCTATCTACAGTTGAAATAAAAACAAATAAATGCTTATATTTATTAGGTTATATTCATACAACAAGATACTTTTCGTTTTAAACAAATGTATAATAGCGAATTTAAATTATTTTACGAAGCAGTATTTTTTTGCGTATTAAATATATATTATTATTATTATTTTTTTGCGCAAACGATTAAGTAGATTGATCGTTGTCTGCAATAAACATTCAGTAAATTAGATTCTCTATTATCCTAAACAGTCAGGCAATCAGATAATACAATATATTCACTGTACATTTATATAGCTCGCCCTCAGCTACAGTTAAATAGCTAATAAAGTATAAAGTCTACAACGCAAAATAAGAGGACTTACGCTGCAGGGATTTTCTGCACTCCAGCTTAAGCAAACAAGGGTGATTGTACGATGGATCAAAATCTTAATTTCATGATAAATTTAACAAGAGTTTTGGCAGAGGAAATAAGGCCTCTGACGAGTTAGCAATTGACCTTGCTGCTACTATGTATATAATTTATTAATGTCATCCATTGAAAAGAGAGATTAATAAAAGAGTGAAGTGCGATACACTTGCATCAATACATAAGATTTAATCAAAAACTAATATTTTGATCCCCGGGATGCCGATGAGAAAGCACATTGCTAATTAATTTCAACACGACTGTGCAAACCGCTGTATATTAATCCCCAACATTAGCTAATATAAAATTTAGAGTTTAATTCCATGCATGTGAAACGCATATTCAGTTTTAATCAATATTCGGAAAAATCCTAAATAAAATATTAATTTTTGCTTAAAAACGAAATTTGTTGATCGAAAAAAAAATGTCGACAGCATAATGGAAAATTTGCAATACTTGATGATTAAAAAAATAAAAAAGCAAACTATTATTTTAAATTTCCTTTATTTGATTTTAAGTCAGAAATTAAACACATCAACTTAAGTAAAGAACCCATCGACAGTGGTGGTTAATGTTCTGATAACCATGGTTTTTAAATTACATTAAGAAACGTTTTGAAGAACAGAATTATTGGGATAATACTGAATATATTATAAATACTTCATCTAAGCTTAAACAAATGAGTATAAGCTTCATACAGTGTATCAAATAAGGTATCTTCCCAACGTGAATTTCAATTAAACCTCAGCCTATTACTACAAAGCACGCTATTTAGCAGAAAAAAGTCAATTTAAATTGCACCCAAGTTAAATTAAATTTTCAGGTCATATTCACTTTTGTATGTTGCACAACCCGAAAAACGTGCACCAGCAAATAGGGGAAAAAAAGCCATTGAGGTGAAACGTGCGATGGAATGGACGAAATAGATTGCTTTGAAATCATAGTCATTTATTTTTCTTTTTCCTATTTTGTTTCTCATGAAATGATGGGATTGAGGACAAAGCAGTTTGGTGAGGAGTTTTGCGAAGATAGAGCAATGCACACGCAACAATGAATATAGCACTGGCACAAATCAATATACAGCACAGCGTAAATGGATGATGAGACAGATTAACGCTTTGTACAAAACAATACAGTAATCAGCTACAAACTCACAAACTCAACATTTGAAAAACGTATACCATTCAATTTCAAAACATTGATAAGATATTCAATTAATATTCTAACAGATATATTCAAAGCTTAAGAAAATGTAATTGTAATTACATGTATGTTAGCTATGAACAAAAAGATGAGCTTTATTTAGTTCAATAATATTTAAATATTTGTGTTCATGGAATTACTAATGATTAAGCTAGAAATCAAAAACATGATGCAAAAGTGTCAAAAAAACAAAGGAAGGTTATACTCAGATATTTTGTAGGAAATTAAGTTTTAAGGTAATGCAATAAAATAAATCGATGTCCCGTCGTATTGATTCAAAATATATATTAGTTAAATATTTCAATTTTTTATTATAATTAAATAAAATGATGTTAACATGTTCAAAAGTTAATAAAATTAACAATTAAGTAAGGCACATGAAGGTGTAGGCAATAGATTTACGTAGCTTTATGTAATATCACATGTATGTCGAAAATAATTTAACAAAGCATTTCACACAGTGCACTCATATATTTTGGCATTATCTGTGTTTAAATAATAATTAAGCCTTATTCCAGATCTGCACTAAAAGGTCTGCGCCCATTTAGAATAAACGCTGTATGTAGTTCTCTTTAACGCAAATGCAACGTTATTCAAATGACATATCATAATGATAATTTGTTTGGGCTGGACCAAACAGAAATGAAGTGCATGTATCCATTATTTGATGACTATGGAGAGCGATTTGCACGTCAAGTTATTATGTGTTTCCACGTACAAAAATTGTGGCCATTGCATTAAGGACTCATTTAATAACAAACTAATGCCCAACTTTGTAAATAGAAATGTGAACATGGATGTTGACATACACTTGCCTTGCAGTGGACAAAACAATATGAACATTAAAAATACATTTAATAATTAAACGAGCATTTGCTTAATAACTTGATGGCAATCGAGAGTAGTTTAAATAGTAGATAAATAACCGAATTAAGCGTCAAAACATTGGTTTTAAGTTAAAGCGATTATTTATCTACATCCACATTAGTAAAGTTTTTAAAACCATATACATGTAGATGGTGGAAATGTATTCTCCAAACTTTATTACCTTAAATATTTCATTAAAATGCTTTCCGTTCAGTTAGAATTTTTATGTTTGTGAAGTTTCATTTCAACAACATATATGTACAATAAAATTACTACTTGTCAATTGCTAAATTCCCTTGTCATTTATAATACATTTGACAGGGTTGCATAGTCTATTGGAGATGGATTTTGCATACTTGAATAACTGACATATGTCATGCGTTATTATGATCACCTATCATTACGTAATTAATGTTTGCTCTACTGTGCAATTTTCGACGAATGGCAAATTTGGAGAAATAAAAAATGTAATTACTTAAAGTATATATATATTAACCCTATATATATATATCGTGCTAAAAAGTCATGCTTGCGAAACCTAAACTTTATATACACATACAAGTTTGCGATTATGCTCTCACAACAAAGTAGTTAATATATTTACGCAAAGCAATAAATGAAAGATGACATCTACACTTAATTATTTCAATTGATGTTAATAAAAACAACTTGAAAATGCATTATTGAGCGCGGGAATTTCCATTGACTCAGTTGGAAATGTTTGACCAAAAAAGAATTCATTCCATTTGACATGTATGTAAAGCTTTAACTCTGAAATTTTTAAAATTTCAGGGAATTCAGGGGGTTTAGAATTTCAGAGAGATTTTTAAAAAAATCAAGTTTTCCAGGTTATTCTTATAAATGAGTTATTCTTATAAAAAAATTCTATAAAAACGAAACAAAGGCTAAGGGGTTTAAATTAAATGCAAACATATGATCATGCATGCATTTATAAAGAAAAACATTACAAACTATTTTTTAAATAATTGAAAAACAGTATTTTTCCCTAGTTTTGCTACTAGCTATAGTATATAGCACAGATTCTGGATTCACAAATAATCCATATCCATCGATTCGGTTTATAAACATCAATACTTTTTCAATTTAAAAAATAAACAATTTAAAAATAATGTTAAAATGAAATACTGTACAACCATTTAGAAAAAACGATCGCAAATTGCTTTCAATATGGCTATCAGATGCCAGTGCACAGATAAATACAGAAGTCAAAGGAAAAAAATCGTATCTCAGTGTATTTGCACAATGTATGTGTATGCGTCTATTTATCACAGTAATATAGTCGCAATATCTATTCTAGACTACATGAACGATTTATTAGGATCGCAGGAACGATAATTTTCTTTGATTGATAATGTCTTGACTCTTCCGTATCCTATTTGGATTTCTAAATAAATAATCTTTGAATCACCATTTGACGTAAAGCAATGATGTGCGTGACTTTGATGTAATAATACGAGTAAATACCAGTACGATACTAATAACGGCATTAAAAGATAAGCCGTGGAAAAGAAGGGACACGCAAAAAAGCATTAAGGGACGGAATAAAATTAATGATTCCCGAAAGAGAAATTGGTCTTTGGCGAGTGAATCGCGTAAATCCACGACCACGGACTACCAACGGATTCCAGCAGACAAAATGACTGAAAACAGTAAATAGAAACTCACAAATCACTATTGCAACTGCAATTGTGCAGTTAATATTGCCAATGCACATGTATTGATACATCGCCCAATTACACACACTTTCAGCCGCTTTAAAGCCATTAATCAATTTGCCATCAGCTTTACGGTTATATTAATGATTTAAGTAAGAGGGCCGCAAGATATTGATCGCTTTTACTATTTATCATTTTTCACTGTACTTTATTGTTGCATTTCTGGAAATCAATCATAATATAGGTTTCATTGCAATTAATTATTAATCGCGCCATGATCAAACTTCTGTCTGGGTACAATGCTCGTTCGACGTTTTTTTCGCCCACCAGGCATAAAAGTTCAGTCATTAGAAACGAAAAGTTTGGGCCCAACAATGCAGTTTAAACACGTACGTTTCGTTGCAATTTATCACTGCATAACGGACATTGGACACATAGAAAGTAGCGTTAATAATCCATTTAAAGTTGACTAACATGATAACGGCTCATTATTCCAGGCGTTGCGCCATGAATACATTAAATATACATCATTCGTTGCATTTTGTGTTGAATATAAATTGCTAATATTTTCATCAATGGGCAAATATTCTAACGATGACGATCACTTTAATGCAAAAGAACCAGCAAACGTGGATATAAAAAATAATATTTGCATGTTTTGCTATTTTGTTTGTGTTTCTTAATATTAACACGTACTCGGTGCATTAATCATTAGACCAAGATTTAAAACGATATCCACATTACTTGGCATGCGATAAGTACTTTTATAGCATGCACATAAAATCTTGCATTTTAGTAATATCTTGCTAATGTAAATTTATCATATGGAAAATACATTAGCGATTATTATTATCGAGATACATGTACAAAAAAACCAATAAAGATTTTATGACTACGTAATAAAATTACATTTCAATACGCCAAATAAAGACGTATTTCAATATTATCTGTAACTAATACATATAGGCCTATGTTTGGTATAGGTGTCAATTATGAGTACATGATAAAACGACGTCCTCAAATAAACAACTTCGATGTTTCCAAAATTAGAGGTCAATCGGTTGAAACAATTTTCAAAGCCTACATCCTTCACATACTTAAAATTATCTTACTATACATGGGACAATAACAAATTAAATATAGCATATACATATGTACATGTATGTGATCATTCGTATCACCCATTTTTTAAGTATTCGATGACGTTGAAAATTTACTGCATACCTCATCAATTGCAGCAGTTCTATCAACTTAATATCTGAATTTGAAAAGAGTGATATTTTACTAATTATGGTAAATGTTAATTAAACAGTTTATTAAAATTGATCCGTGTTGCAGATATCATTAAACATAAGGTAAACTGATAAACTGCTTGTATTTACTTTCCTGCGTTGGTCTCATTTATATTTAAATATTTTTATATAGTTTTATATTTTAGCTGATTAAATTAGCACGTTTTACTGTTCTTTTAATTATCAAGAACACAGTCAATTGCAACAGATAAAATGCATAATCCGATTTCGTCTGAACTCAATAAATGCACAGACTGAGCCGGTCTAATAGATATCGACTTCAACGATACAATACACAGTAATTCTAGTACAACTACATTACTAGACGCAAAAAAATATTTACTTAAAACGTGAACATAACGTGTTTATATAAACTTCCTAGAAAATTTGATTAAGTTAAAAACCATGTTTAACACTAAGAAATAAATACTAAGAGACGATGCACAGTAAATATTCATTCGAGTTTAGTTTTTCAATTACCATGATTTAGTTATTCTTAGTTTATTGGATTGCATTACATGTACATGTATTAATTCACGTTATAAATGAATAAATTATTTCCAAAGTAATAGTGGAATGAATGATAAATGTTAAACTTTTAGTTGGCAACACATGCACGCAATCACGCAAACGAAACTTTTATAGTTAAATACATTTAAAAATACAATAAAAATGATTTTGTGATTCATTGCATTCTGGTAGCATAAATAGGATTGGGGCTCGATCACATGACTGGCTGCAAAACTCGCTATGCTGTTAAACTGAAACTTATCCTATTAAAAAAGACTATATTAATTAGCAGGGTTTAATTCCGGAATAAATATCTGCTTTTTATGCGTAGATTAAGATTGTTAAGTAGTGAAGTGGTAAGCTGGACCAAACCGTCATCGAGCAGCACTAACCATTAACAGCAAAAAGATTAAGGAAATTAAGCTATATTGATAACTTTGGTGGCGATAAATATCGAGTGAGAGCACGACTTAGATTAAGTGAAAGAGGATTATTATTTCAAAATAAATCAAGGAGCCTAAGATTACAATCACAACTGCATTTGCAAAGAGGCTTAGACGGGACTTTGTCGCCACTCCAACTAATTAATTTGAGCTCCATAAATTCTAGCCTAAACATCGCCACAATTAATGGTTATATATGCACGAATAACAATGCCGCGATTGTTTTTTTATTTGCAGTTGTCAAGCAGTTTTATGAAGTTCAAGTGTACGACGAGTTTGTCATCCTTGGCAACACTGCCGTCTTGAGATGTCATGTCCCAAGTTTTGTCAGAGATCACGTGTCAGTGGTCGCTTGGATAAGAGACGACGACATGGAATACACGAGAAGCAATACTGGAAATGGTTAGTAAATTTAAATCGAACCTTTATTAATCTTGCAAACACTACCTCTAACATACTATTTCGAATGACAGTACCAACTGAGAGCTTATGATTTTCATGAGTACATCATTATCGTCAACAAGAAGAGCTTCTGTTCCATTTTGGAACATTGTACATGTGTACAAGCGTTTTGGAAATCGAAAATTAAAATAGGAATTATTTTATAATAATTTTAAAAATTAATGCTATGCAGAGTTAATATGTTGTCCCTAAATTCTGTGTTAAATAATCTGTTTGCTAAATTAAACCGTCTTGCAAAATCATTAAAAAATGAAAGTTTCATCATTGATGGTTTGGTGGTATTTTGGCACATGGTAACATTATATAGGAATCCTACAAATTATTATATAGGGTTTCCTCCTCACAGTAACACTATTATGGAACCTACAGGACATGTTACACACACAATGTACAATTATAATAAAAAAAAGTTGCAAAAAATTAAAAATTTATTTATTTTAAACAAAGCTGATTGAGAAGGAAAGAATTCAGTTTTTGTTATTAAACGTTATAAAAGCACATATACCATATATCTATTAATTGCAATGTAGGTTCCTATGTAATATACTGTACAGGACAAATGTAATGGATGTTGCACAACACTCGCAATATTAAATTACAATGTAGGTTCCTGATGAATTAAAAATTGTACAATGAATTGTATTTTAATTTTAATTTATTTGAAAAACAGCAGATTAAAGAAATAAAAATAAAACTTAAGTAGTTAACATTTATAAAAGCACATACCAGCAATCCGTGTAAGCCTACGAAACATTACAACACCTTAAATTTCTCACAAATAAAACAATCATTTGATAATACCTTTAATTTCCAACAAATAAAAGAAACATTAATTAGATAGCACAACGTTTTTAAAAATCTGCATTTCTATGATTCACACCAAATGCTTATCCAATTCCATAAAACTCAATACTTTGTTGATAATGTTGAAAAAATACAATGCAATGTCTAACCGTTTCTCATCGTTGCTTTAGGAAAGAATATGGTTTCAAGAAATGGAGAACTTTACATCCGGGGCATCACCAAAAAGGATGGATCCAAGCGATATAGGTGCAAAACTGAGCACCGCTTAACAGGGGAGACAAGACTCAGCCCTCTAGGAACCATTATGGTAACAGGTAAGGAAACCTTTTACTACTAAATAATGGCGTAACAAACGATAATTTCGGTTAAATTTCTCAATTCTTTTGACATAAAGATTATATTCATCGCCATAAACGTTAAGCTAGACATAAAACCAGATTGAACCGTCTTGGTGCAAGAGGGTTTCTATTGATAAGAGACATCGTGATAAGAGATACAATCCGTTTTTGGAGTAAAAAAAACATAATAGTGTACATCTCATTTAATGTCTTTCCAAGTTATCATTCTTTGCATATTCAAAGCAAGACTTAATCCCAGCAGAGGTTTAAATAATGGACGATATCCGTGGGCAGAAAGCCATGCAATTTTGCGTTTAGAGAGATAAGATATTTAAGATGTTTGTTAGATGTCTTCGCTAAAGATCATTAAAGTAGATCTGAAAAAGGATATCACGCAGCTCTTGTTGCTTTTCTGATAAAATTGGCGAATTTGCATCAGCGCAGTAAAGAAGACCTCACTATAAAATTGTTTGGTGCATGGAAGTGAGAGGAATCTTTATGGTATGCGAGGGTCCTATAATACATTTTCATCACCACATTTCCTGAAATATGATTTTTTTATCAGAGATGCGAAGGTAAAATTCGACGCTAAAATTGAAGACTGCCAGTCCATTAAGTTGTTGCTGCTCTAGAAATGACAATATTGCATCCATTCGACAGCAATAAAATTTGGTATTCTAGGTGTGAGGCCCACAGCTGGATCCATCAATGGTACACGACCGGATCCATCAAAAAGAATCAACTCGCATTTTAAGAAAAAAACTATAAGACATATAGCAGTATGTGGGCTCCATCCTAAAGCGGCTTTTTAATTGAAAGCGCTCCACAAGTGCTAGGAATCAGCTACCTGTATATTAATGTATCTTACCACGGGCGGGCCATCAAAGAACTTTCAAAGGTTTCTCCTGGCTTAAAATGGATCATAAGCTAGAAAGATTTAAATGAAATCATTTCGATAATATATCCAAATGGATTTTGTGCATCACGAAGCGCTGTATCAGCTCTTTAAAACACATCTAATGCATATAAATTTTCATACGGTCCCTTAGGACCTAAGTGCTTTTTCCATCATATTACGGATATTCAAATTTGTTTCAATGAAATTTCGTTGTTGTGCCATGACAGGCTGGCTGAAGCAACGTCGAAACCACAAGAAGCAAAGTTAGTTTCAGCACGGAAAACGTGCCTTGCATACAACTAGTTCAATTCACTAACAAATCATGTTTTAGAATAAGATCAGGGCTGTTAAAAATGCATTATGAAAATCGCTACGCAAATGTACTCTCAAAATATGCACGAGTTTTACCAAAAATGTGTTAGCAAAGTTTAATTTCTTCGGAAATGAAAACGATCTTACATTTAGATCGTTGATTTTTCTTATTTCTTAGTGGTATTTATTGTTAAATTACAAGAATTAAATTTTAACCTTTAAAGAAATTAATTGAAATTGCTTAATGAGAATTCGAAATGAGTGTTATCCATTATGCAAACGTGATTGACAAAGTCCTTTCCTGCCTCTTGGTTTGATGTAATATATAAACGAGTCCAACAAAGAATAAAATTAAAAATAAATGCTAATGGATTTGTGAAGTGCACAAATTGGCAATTTGTGTGATTTAATAAAGGCCCCAAGGAGTTTCGATAAGAACAAAATGAGAGCAAATTTTGCAACAACAATATATGTAAGAACAGCCAAGTAGAAAATTCGACATTATTATGATAATAAATATATGATTAAAAGCCGTCTAGACCGCCAACAAACACGGATAGAAGTGAAACATGTTTTATATTTTTAGGCTTTTATTAATTTAAATATTCTGTACAAAGTTGCCTTCATTATTGAAAGCGTGATGCTAGTCAGATCAATTAATCAGCATTCAAGAATGCTCAAATGAAGTCTTTGAGACATACAGCTTCTACTAATCAAAAGAAAATACAAACATATAATTAAATCCTTTGTTTTTGAATTTAGATAACGGTTACAGCAAGATCTAAATCCACCGTGCCTACATTTGCAATCCAAATTTTATGACAAATAAATTTGATAGTACCTATTCTGGAGCGTCATAAAAAGACTCCATAATACCTAAAGACAAAATACGAGGGTTGCGTTTAAATCGAAAGTGCATGTACATAAATACGGGCATATATTACATTAAAATGCGTTCGAACATATAGTAATGCTTTTAATATAAAGTTAAATTTTACTCTTCACAATTAGTGAAAAAATTTCAATTTATGTTTCACATGTAAGCCTACAGTGTATTTTAAATGAGTTTGATGTATATTGTAGCCTATTTCATTATCAAATACTTAATGCACAAAACATAAAAAAACTGCTCAAAAGAAATTTAAAAGATAGCAAAATGTTTACTCGCATATTATTTCTTAAATTACTTATTATTAATCCTAAATTCGTTTAACCCTTGTGCAGAATTGACCATCCTCTAAGATAAAGCATTTAATATAATTTGCAAATTTTCCATTTATTAATGAAAAATAAATAAACATGGAAAAAATTAAGCAGGCAACTACCCTCATCAAAGGTTGCACGCTGGAGTTTTTCTATATGTATTTTTTTAAACAACAAGACATTTTAATAATTTCATCAAACATTGAACTCATAACATATTTCAGTGGACAACCAATCATATACGAAAAAATAAGATGAAAATTGATATTGAGTATTTGAAGTAAATACGCGTAATTGGTTTTGCATGGTGGACATACAATGTAAATTGTGGGCCCATTTTGAGACATTGGTGTTTACAAGTAACTTTTCGTTAATCCCTCAACATGTTACCGCCAAATTTTCGCAGAATACTTTTTATTATTGCATGCATTTTTAAGATTCGTTTTCGTGTAAAACAAGCAAACAGTTTAATTCGTCAAGCGTTACTACTTGTGTAGTTTGAGTATGATTTTTAGTCCCAAGGGCTGCATGAAAACTGCATGAAAACAAGCTCTGGTACTCACGTTATTAAACTCAAATATACAACAAAGAACTATTCGGTAACATTAATTGAGTTACAGTCCCAAGTGCCCAATTGCATTAAATTGCAAAAGCAACTTTTATTACTAGATTACACCTGTTGGGTAAATGTACATGTATATCGAGCCAAAAAGCTGACTTCAAATAGGAAATATGTTCAGTTTACACCCAGAATTAAATATCACGACGAGTCATTCAATTATATCACAAAAAACGTGATAAAACCAGTACATACATTACCGAAAAAATACTCTAAAATTCAACAGCAACAAATTCATAACGGATTATGGAGTTGCAGCACAAAGATAAGCAGCTTAAAATTTTCAGAAATCGATATAACGCTTCATCTTTTCACCATTTCCCCTTTTTATTTTATGATCAATAGCGCAATATTTAATAAGGAAGCGTGATAGATATCATGGATTAGCAAACATCCAAGAAATCCTCGCCAATGCACACGAGCCACATTTATCTAGCGTATAAAAATTTCATAATTTCCATCCTTACAAATGAAAATACTCACTAGAGTATCGTTTTCGTACAACGATGACCCACTATGCAAATTTTAGCCGCGAAATTAAATTTTCATATAATCTCATTACCGGTGAATTATGCGCACAAATAAATTGCTATTTTGGAGAAAATGGAGCCACTTCTTTCTCAACAAATAATCCTAAATACGTTCAGACCCCTAACGGAAACAGTAAAACGAAATTAAATATTCGTCGTTGACTAGGTTACCGAAGCAAGTTGAAAAAACCTAAATGCTTAAGTCGCGTTTATGTTCAATCCATGAAAGACACCATTATTTAAAAATGACATTTGTGCACGTTGTATTTTCTTTCTTTATTTTGCGATCAATACAATTGCTGTTTTCAACTTTGAAAACATCAATTTAGAGCAATGAAGTATTCATTTTTCTATTAATCAGCATCAAATTTGAAGTAACAACAATCTTTAAAATGCAATAGATTTTATTTATTAGGCACTTTTTTTTTAATAAATTGCACTTACACAATATTTTATTGTATTTTTAAAATTCATAAAGTATGCAAGCCATGTGGAAATATTTAACGTTGTAAAACATCGTTCAGAGAAATAGATCACATACATCTACATGTATAGGTACATTCATACTGCACTAAAATTATGTCTACAGCTGAGTATATTTTTGACAATTTAAAGTGCATTTCGTAGAACTAATTAACAATAGAATTAAATTATGGAAACTTCGAATACATAATATTTTTAAATATTTTAAATACGATACTCCTATCTCCAGTATTCATTCGGTATTTCTATTATTGTTTCAGATCCTCAGAGCAGTGTACCACCAAGAATAACAAACACAGCACCATCATTAAAAGGAAAACAAGGAGAAACAGTTGAATTACCATGCACAGCTCAAGCCTTTCCTATACCAACGTACAGGTAAGTTAAACTAAAAAAAATACTTCAATGCAACAAAAACTATTGTCGAACTTTTTAACACGTTTAGGCGATATCTGGCATTTAAACATAACCACAATATTGATGCTATTTTTGTGTAAAGTTGCTGATTTTATATGCTGAGTTAGAGGTCTTTTAATTGGCAGCACTGTAGACATTCAGCGATATTTAAAACGATAAGGTGGTTTTAAAAATGTTTGGTTGGTGGAGTTTTAAGGCACAAAATCATGTGACAACGATGTTAAGGATTCCAAAAATTACCGTAGCAATAGAATTCACCTGCAATGACATATACAATATATTATAACCAATATTACCGTTTACATGTATCTTTAAGTACATTAACAAACTCAGGGAAGGTTTGATTCCCAAATTCCATTAAAAAAAGAAGATTATCTGGTGCATCTTTAAGAAGTCAAGACATAAAATCAAAAAAGCGCAGCAGTGTATTCTGGGATTGCACTTCAAAAACAGAAAAAGTACTTTCATAACTTAGGTCATCAAGAGAAGTTGTTGGTGGTGGCTTTGGGTTTTAGGCCATAAAGAATCAGGTATATACCTTTCAGGGATAGCTTTATACACGCAACATTTCCCACAACAAAATGGGGTCTAATGTATGAAATAAAATAAAAAATGTTACGATACAGTGGAAGTTTGATTATCCGAGAACCGGTTATCCGATTTTCGGCTCAACCGAGGTGTAGCAATCTCGGATTAACCGAGATCTCTAGCAGATAAACATTTAAAATGCATCAAAACAAAAAAGGAGAAGAGCGTTGAGGTGTCTTGGACTGTTTAAAGGTCATATCATCTGATTCAAATTGATTGAAAGCGAATTTTTAAAAAGCTAATTTCGATTTTTACACATTACCGTGTACATGTACATGTATTTTAGCCATATTTTGATTATCCAAAGAATTCGATCATTCGAGATAGTTCACTGTCCGAGATATTCCGAGCTTCCACAGCATTTTCCAACAACTTCGTTGACAATTGTTCATTTTCGCATATTGGTGGTTGAGAGGAAAAGTGTTATTATCAATGGTGACATAGTTAATGAGGTTTCATTATTCCTAGTATCGATTGAGCACCGTTTGACAGCTTCGTTAACCGAATGATGAAAATGTTCATTATTATTGGTTTCTGCACGAACGAACCCCCCAGCTTTGACGTTCGTAGAGATAGCGAAACTTCTGCGATGAATTCCTCACAATTGCGTACATCTCCTTGTCCTCCAGAGTTAAAACGCCGAATTTGAAACAAAAGGTGTTGGTGCGCACGTTTCGAGGCCTGCTTTTGTTAGAAATCGTGAGAGCGAATTAAGTTTCTTGGGCGCGAAGAGATTGATGCTTGCTTGGAGCCTTTTGATCATCATGCACAATGCCTTTTTCTCACCAGTTTTCTTAACCCGGTTCCAATGAGGCAGAACCCAGGCTAGCTCGAAGGATGTTCAAATAAATATGCGAGCGAGGCAACGCTCGTTATTTATCGATTGATTTGAAGGCAGGGGGTAAGGCCGAATGTAACCACGGAAATTGCTGAAGAAAAAAAAAGACATCTGTTGTACGCTCTCGTCGATATGATTTCGGGGTTGAATAGCAAACAGAGCTGGAGAAAAGCCGGAATTTGTTTTCCTGGCCAATGTCGATAGTGATTTACAAATCAAGATATGCAGCCATTTAGTTTGAAATGACGAGCACGATTTCACGCTACGGTGCAGAGCGGAAGAAAAAGAGCATATTTCAAACTTGGGTTACATTCACCACCCCTGAATGGCCCTTGTCGGAGCGAGTGTGTTCCTAACCTCCGATCGATGGGCATACGGAATCTCGAGGATAAGTCCAACATTTTAACGCTCTTAGAGTTAGGGATAGACAATGTGTATAAGTGATGGGCCAGAGCGGATATCGTGCATTCGTCATTTTAACAATATTTGAGCCAATTGACAATGTGGAAAACGTAGGATATCAACAAAACATTGATCACACAATCGCAGAGTTCGGCTTTCATTTACGCCACACTATTGCTATCATTTAAAATTTAAACGAATGCTCAATCCACCCAACACCCAAACCCCCAACACCCAAATTAATTGAGTGCCATGTTAATAATATGAATAAATGAATTTTACTTCTCTAACACTTATTTTGTAACAGTAGGACATTGACTTTGATGGAAAAACATGTATTTTTATGTCTTGACATGTTTTTTAAATGTTAAGCATATGACTTTAACATTCACTTGCATGACTTGAATATACATGTACATGTATGCCATAAATACTTCTAATAGTAAGCTTAGTTTGAAATGTTGATGAAAATTATCGACGTTAAAATAATTATGCAATTCAAATGAAAATGACATATACATGTACATGTAGGCCTATCTTAATGCATAAAATCACCCTCTTGAAAAGAAATCGAAACCCCATGAATGAAATTGTGCCTAAGACCACTTAAGACATGTTAGCGATCAAAAATTAGATCTAAAAAATGATATAGTAAGATGGAATGAGTTACACTGACATTGTGTGATGAAGCTATGAAACTTCAAAGCATTGGTTTTAAATAAGCTACCTATATTAAAAATGATCTCATTTGGATCCATATTATTTTTCTAACTTTTTGAATGCCAACAGACATGAAATTCAATTGTTAATGTAAGTGACGCCATGAAGTGATAACTAGCTAGTAATATGGATACATGAATTTTAATTTTCTGACAGCAGGATACAGACTTGCATTTCCATGATTGGCGACGATTTTTCTTTATGAAAAAATATTAAGCATGTGTTTTTTAACATGCTCATTTGCATGATTTAACATGTATATGCTATAGATAATTCAAATAAGTCCCTATGACGTATCAAAGGAAGTTCGAAGGCTCATAAATTGAGTGTTTACCACCAAACATTCCATATTTTTCCAAGTATCCAAAGCCATGCAATAAAGCCCAAATTGAGAGGTTGGTCAAGAAATGAGGTCGATTATGCGTGAGGACTTCATCTTCCGTGCGAATTGACCCCCCAACCTCCTGTTCGATATCACAAGTGCTTGTAGCTGAATGTCTGGTGTGATTTACGAACAGATACATATAAACAAACTGACCATCGAAATCCGCCTGCATAAAAAATCAAAAGGGGTTTTTTTCAGCCGAGAAAAGATACGAACTCGTAAAAATGTGCTTTGAAAACCTATCTGGAATTCGTAATAGGTATGAAAGGGGAGAGGATGAGCTCAGGCATCGCCCTCTACGGTGCTTATGTGAATTATGGTCTAGGACGATAACTCAAGGGCATAATAATGCTTTCAGAATAAAATCCGAATTGGCCGATTATAAAGGAAGTCTCTTCAATGAACATCGACTCCATTGACAGGGTTACTCAAGACTGGCCATTCAAGATCACATAAAATTACGACGATTAGATATGATGCATTTTAAACTGCCACAGCAATTTATTTGATAGCGCATGACAACGATTCCCTTTTGTAAAATATCCAAGGGTCTGAAGTCCAGCTTTTACTGTTTGCCTTGTTGAAAAATGGTTCCTGGCTTAGGGAGATTCAAGTTAAAATCAATTTTGGCGAAACTTTGATGCCTAAATGCAACACTTTGCAAACTGCATCTAAAGTGCATTCGCAAACGAGCGATTATATCAATGGAAACATCAAAACAAATCTAAATAACACGAAATTCTGAATGCATTTTCTGTTCATGTATGCACCGGATGTTGAGGAGGATTGAAACAGAAATGCATCATCATGTGGAATTATTTGCTATCTAAGTTTTGGTACTGCAATGCTGTCTAATCCTAAATCACGTCAATCAAGAAGCATATACATGTAGATGTATGAATATAAGTATACAAAAATGTTTAATGCAAGAAAAGGGCAAAAGTAGGGTTAACATTATAAATATACATGTATGCAATTGCTTTTTTCCCTGGCAAAGATTATTGATAACGTTTTGATTATTGATCAAATCATTATTGTAACATCCATTTTCATTATAAATGCTTTTTTTATTTACCAGGTCTGCCTAAATTGTAGCCTATTGTTAAACAAATACGTTAGGTAATCAGGCAATTTGTTAAATAATATTCAGTAGTTATGTTTTGGCAATGCGTCGCATTTGATAACCTTATTCTAAAACAGAAATTATGACCTTTCTAAAAATGTTTTGACTAAGAATCAAACACTACTTTGTTTATTGCTAATTTAATTTTAAATATTATTATACATAGTGTCTTAAAAATGGTAACATTAAGAATTTATATATACACGTACAGTATACACACGTGTATAAGTGTTTTGATAAGAAAAAAAATTAAAAAACAAAACCATTGCAAAAGGTTAAACATTCAAAGATATATACTTAATGTTTTGGATGATGTACTGCAGTTGAACGTTTAATAACAAATACACGTCAAAGTAGTTATTTGCGTGTTGATTGTGACACTTTACAGAGCCAATATCATTCGCAGATTTTTTTTTAGAACTGTGACAGTTTGCCATTGTTCGAGGTAGACAATTCATAAAGGTATTATTTCATGTAGGCAAAGTACCTCAAATAAAAATGATAAAATTTTACTATTCACGTAGAAATAGCGCTATTAATATTTTTACGCAGCTTGGCACATTACGATTCTTGTACGTTTTAGAAAGTTTAGAATGATTAAAGTGGTCCCAGGAAATATTTCCCTACGTAAATTACACCAATTTAAAAGAAAAAAAGACCGTCATATTAATCCCATTTGCAAAATTGCTTCTAAGGCTTGCGATGTTGAATTGAAAGTTGGCCAATAGCATTTATCATAACAAGGATTTTTTTGCCTCCGAGCTATAATATTAATATTTGATTACGCCATCAGTTAAATTGAAAATCCCACAATTATTTCTCCTTCCCATTTATTAATAATGCAAAAGCATATACGAAATTGGTCTTTTTTTTCTCTTCCAGACGCTAGAATCAGTTTCATTTGTTTCAAGATCTACCAGCTCAAACAAATTCATGGCATTTAAATTTCTTTTTTTCGTTTCCCTAATGTCTCAATGCAAAGTTATAACACATTTTTCGTTCTACTTGGCAACAAAAATCCTCTGCTGAAGAAATCAAGAGTGCAGAGCCGTGCAACCAAGGAACCTATACTTCAAATTATCTTTTGTTAAATGGGGCTTTATGGGTCTGGATTTGCCAGCAACGCAGGCTGCAGGAGTGCAACGAATTGCTCATTAAACGAGATTATAAAGTGCAGTGTAAAATGAGGGAATTGCCATGTGGCTTTGAGCAAAATCAATAGATCATATCTTTCTTTCTATTTCTGCGTACGAACTTTTTCCGTACCATTAAGACGGAAAGATTGATTTAGATTGCACTTTCGAAAAAGCAAATTCAAAATAGTGCAGTCAAGCAAAATATTTGATTTATCCATTAAAAAACTTGCCCTTACAACCGTATAAAACCGAAATAGAAATCGAAAAACGCTCAAAAATCAAACAAATCCAAATTGTAGTTCTACTTCTACTGAAAAGTAAACAAAGACACATGTCAATTCTTTGGGGAATTGGACCTGGATGCCTATAATGTAATTTAGTCAAAAAATCTCTAAAAATCATGAAAAGAATTGAACATTATTGTGATTGTTCAAGATTTCATATTTGTTTCTGCTTCAAGCAGCCCACAAAATAATGAAACTTTATACATGCAATTTAATTTTTTGGCAGGATATGTGCTAGAAAGCAATCAGATCAATCTACATGTACAGTGCATTGTAGGTCTCAATAAACAGGATGAATCAAACGACGTTGGATACGTTGGGTTAACCTGAATACTGTTAGTATTTGAAGTTAAAAATTGTTCAAAAGATAACAATTGGTATTTAATTAGAGATAAAAAGCATTGAAAAAATATTTAAAAAACCTTATTAGCATTTCTAAAACTCCTTAATTTCCCTTGATTCAAGTCATTTTGGTTAGAAAAAGGCTAATCAATCCCGTATAACCAATCCAGTATAATCCAGTAGTAGCCAACCGTATGTCTTAAAGATTCATTCCAATTGGCAGGTGCATCTGTATTCATACTGTCCTAGACACACTAAAGCAATCCATTGTTTGTGAAAGAACTGACCCAATATTTAGATCACATGTTCGTCTATTTGCTAAAGCATAACCGTGAACTTTTCAAAATTACCTCAAAATTACAAAATGATATTCAGGATATTAGACATTCTGTTCATCGTTTTTTGAGTGCATACTTCGAATTGATGAACATGTAGCTATTTCTGATTTGAAATGCTATTTGCAGTACAAAAGTTAGTGCCTCAATTGATGCAAAGTATTCCCACACCGTAAAGCTGTCTTACTGTAAAATTCAGAAACATAACAACATGCATATAAACTGTCAAAATATGTGCGGGTAAAAAAATGTAAAGCGCAATACCAAAAGTCAAAAATAGCCTAAGAGATTGGATGGAAATATCAAACAGCAGAACACCTATCACAATCGGAAATAAGACAAGCTTTTTGCATTTGGCAAAAAACAGAAGCCTCAGGCCCAATTTTCTAGCAGTTTCTCAATAGCTGCGGTGCATCTGCAAATTGCAAAAACAAGTTTTTTGCATTTGGCAAAATGAAAAAAAAAAGATGCAGAATAAAAAAAACTGCCAACTTTAGATCTCGTTTTTGAGCAATTCGTACGCATACATAAATAGTGGGAAGAAGTGGCGTATGCTTAATGGTGCTTCTTCAATAGAGAAACGTTTCCTTAACTATTGGGTGTTCTTGCACAGAAGATGAATGGCGCATAAATTGCGCACAGGCGCCTTATTTCCCAAGAAGCAGCAGTGGAGAAGCACTTGAAAACTATCTTTGCATGGCGTTTTCCAGGAGTTGCAATATGCCCTGTGCGTCGAGATTTCTTTTTACGAGAAGAGCCAAGTCAGGCAAGACGAAAACGCTCAAACCTAAATCGTTTCCTACGCATTACTCTCTTGTAACTTCATTGTAAAATTCACAATGCATGAACGAGAATATTCGCCATCGAAATTGCGGAGAAGAAACAGAGCTCGTACATTTCGTCTCTTATATGTCTTTGTTGAGCTTTCGAGACGTCTATTGGCGGTCTGAAACTTCAAATGAGCTATTTTTCAGTTTTTCTACGAGCGGAATTTCAACATAAACACAGAGATATCTCCGTGCGTCTAAAGTCAGCTTACGCTGCCAATGTGTTCTCTGAGACGGGAAATTAAACTTTGCCAAATCGCATCTTGAATGACAGGAACATCTCCTTGATATCTGAGAAATTACCAATGTCTGTTTACTTCACTCAATATGGAAATAATGCGTCTAGCAATCGCAGGCATGCAAGGGCCTATGAACACCTTATTCGTCAAAAATTCCCACTTGACTGTTGACTTTTACATCTTCATTCACATATTTATCGCTGTATATTCAAATAGAATAGGCGATAAAGTTACTATAAAATGAAACGAAAAATTATGAAAAATGTATTCCTAGTACAGATAAATACAAGACTACACCGTAAGTCTTTAATATTGTTAATTAAATTCAGACTGATTTACAAAATGCCGAATCATTTCACCCACTATTTAGAAATTATAATTTAAAAATGCTCAATTGTTTAAATGACATTCAGAACGTCTGCCAAAATACTTCTCTCAAATGTTATTATAGGAACTACTAAGGAGACAAAACCAGCAGCAATCAGTAGCAAAAGACGTAAACTCAATCTATTTTACATATTATTATTTAAAACATTCCGAAATCGTTTTTAACTGATCATTGAAAAACAAATTTTTGAATATAATTAAACCCTAAATGCAATTTAAAGTGCGATTTCATGAATAATATTTTGAACAGAATGGCAATCCTGTTTCCAAAGAGAAATTTTTAATTTTTTTTAAAAGTTTTGTCTTCAATGTATACCGAGAATACGCTATTTAGAAATAAAGTGAAATTGTATATGTTTCCACATTCAAAAGAATACCCATTTCATTAGGCATTATAAGCAACTTTCGTTTCTTTCATAGCAACTAAGTTTGAGACAGCTTCAGAAAAATAAGAAACGACACTAAACAGACGCTTACTAGTATCAAAGATAAAGCCTGGACCTAAACATACATTAATGTCATTATTCGATACCACAAAGTGGAAAGTAATTTTATCTTCGAGAACCGTAATTGATTAAGTAACAAAAAATACAAAACGTCATAAATAACCCATCGAGGCAACAGTAAAGGATTTGTAAAAAATAAAAATTAAAAAAATGCTGCTTGCCTTTAAAATGCAATTCACACACACTGTTATTTAGTACGTAGAATATTTAAAGTTTGACATAATTTATGCAATCCCTATATTTCAATTGTCAATAACATAATTTGAAAACCAATTATCTTAGGTGTACCTTTATATGCATTTGGAAAACAATTTCGACGAAATGTTTCTATTAAAATTACAGATGGCTGAAACTGTCTGACCAGGAACCAGTAAGCTTTCCAAACGGCGGTAGACTTAGACAGCAAAATAATGTCCTGATAATTCAAGATGCTACCATTGAAGACAGTGGTTTATATACCTGCATAGTGAACAATAGCGTGGGCGAGGAGCACGTAGAAACCACATTAACTATAACAGGTAAGTCACAAATAAATCAATTACATTTTATATTTCCCTCGGCTAATGTGTTCATCTATATTTCTGAACGAATAAACCTAATCAAATAAATCCTCACTAAAATAACTTATGATGTATTCTTAGTGTAAAAAAATCAAACGTTCAGAAACGGCGAATGTTGTTCAGATTCCGCTTGGCAAATCAAAAGAAAAAGCAATATTAGAGCAATTACTATGGAATATAAAACAACGTCCATATCGTTGTATTTTAGTCGTTCATGTTGTGCCAGAAAACCGCTAAACCCAGAAATCAAAGTATTCCCTAATGGCTTGGCATTACGTTCGGTGAAGATTTATTTCGGATGTATCTATTGTTTTTATCCACAAACCATCAAAGTTGCAGAAAACAATATTTCGACGTTAGTTTCGCCAAAAGAGAAAAAACCCATACACATCACACTACATTATTTTAAGAAAGGCACTTCAGATAACGAAGAAATCATGCTGACCAGCAACACGATGAGAGTGTTGCATAATGCATATAACAGTCCTAAATTACTTATTTTCACCATCAATATATCATCACAAAAGATACAAACGAAAGATTTTCGAAACTGTAGCTAATGCAGTTTCTCCAAGGGAGGTCGTGGAAAACCAAGTAGTCAATAGATTTATGAAAAAAAATTGCCTTAAATTTACTGCATTTGGCGTCAACAAACCCTATCTGTAGCGGAAGTGATGGTCAGAAATCAAGCACCATGTCACATTTATAAAACCAAAGTGGTTCGTAAAATATGTTTCGTCTCTGTGGTTGCAATACCGGATGCTGATGCGAAAGATGACTATAGGAGGATGACTTGCAGGAATTTTGATACATAAATACTGTGCTTTTTAACATTATTTGTAAATAAAAACCCGAATCCATGAAGTATTCACCCTACAAAATATCTCCTTTAGAAATCTTTCACACAGTAAGGAATAAATGGTTTTTGAAATATTTAATTTAATAGTATCGATAATGTATTACGAAATCTTTTGCATAAACGAAATCTTTTGTAATGTATGAAATTAAAAAAAATTATGTCACTAATAAGATATTGTTGCCACCAAACTAATTGCACTTGAAGGCGATTTTGTTTACTGTTAATTACGTTTTTGTTAAACGATTTATTTAAACGAAATAAGTTAGAATTGTTGATTGGCATTGTCCTTAACTGGTAAAATTCGCTTAAACGTTTTAAAATTCATCTAAATCGATTTAAGCTCATTAACGTGCAAAATTAGACTGGATGCAACCGAGCAAAATATTTCTCATATAAGCCGATTCAATAATACTATTACGCACAAGAATTTTTTTTTCGAAAACGTGTCTGCCGTTATTGCAGGACTTCTAATTCAAAGGATACACAAACACCAATTCCCGACTTAATCCGAAACAAAGCAAAAGTTTAGGAGTCAAGTTAAATAAGAGTAGCTGTCCTCGTATTCCTTTTAAATTGGTTTGGACATTGCCAGAAGCCGTTACAGGATTTCTAATTTAATAAAACAACTGTCTTGTTACTTGCAGCTGATTTGAAGGTTAGAGTTCAACCTCAGCATCAACTGGCCAACGTAGGGGGAACCTCAATGCTTAATTGTGATATATCAGGCCACCCTGTCCATTCTGTGTCTTGGATTAAAGATGGTCAACCAATACAAATAAACAGAAGAACCCAATTGCTTTCAAAGCAAATTCTTAGCATCAGCGATGTCGCCAGAGAAGACAGAGGAATGTATCAATGCTTCGTAGCCAATGATGAGCAAACAGCTCAAGGATCAGCGGAAATTGTCTTGGGAGGTAGGCTTCCAACTTTGGAATAACAGTTGAAATTGGAAAACTGATTGAAATATTTTGTCAAAATATTTCACTGCGCTTCAAACGGAAATAGGCTTCCACGACTACGATTTACGAAGTCTGTACTATAAAATTGTGTATTTATTAGTCAAACGCTATATAGGAATAACGTAAATTTTGCAACAATAATGGTGACTGTATGCGTTCAGAATAATATCATGCATACGGTAAAATAGTGATTTATTTTAGCCGAATTTTAACATGCGCAGTTTAAACCATAACCATGATAAATAAAAAATAATATCTGATTAAAATTTGAACATTACAAGGGTATATACATTTTTTTTGGAATAAAGGCAGTGAAAAACTGTGCTACAATTGATAATTATTTAGGGTGAACATTACAAGGGTATATACGTTCTTTTTTTTAAAAAATCCACTTTTTCTAATAATACTTTTTTGGGTATCAGTCAAAAATAACGTTTTCTAAACAAATCACTTCTGTAACCAAAACAATTTTATCCCAGTTATTCACAACAAGACATTAAACTACTGTGCTACAATTCCTGATTTTTTTATCAGCTTTAACAACTATTTTTAACAGATGAATGATTTTCTATAAATTGGAAAATCACTACTTATTTTGAAGATGTTAATAAATGTAACAGACATCAGGCCGAGTTGGATTGCCATCAGCAATGCAAAAGTATTTTTTTGCAAGGAAATTTTCCAATTGATAAATTCCCATATGATAATATTAATTCATTTTGTTCTGTCAATGATTTTAATTCCATGAACCTGACAAAGTTTACTTTCTGTTAATATTCAGACGCGGTGCCAGAGTTCAGGTCTCGTTTCGGTGAGATGAAAATCAAACAGGGATCAGACCTATATCTCCAATGCGTCGTCTCCAGCAACCCACCTGTGCACATGATCTGGCAGTTGGACGATGTGGATATTCCGGTTCAGAAAAGATTTGATATCAATACGTACACAAACAGCGGCGGAGATACAATAAGTAATTTGAATGTGACAGAAACACGTGTGGAGGATGGAGGCATCTATACATGCATCGCATCCAACCGAATAGGAAACGCTACCAACAGCGCCAGGATCAACATTTGGGGTAAGTGAAAAATTGATTTTACGTACAAATTCATATCCGTTCAGTACCTTCTCATTTGCTGGGAAACCAATCGCCTGTGTAATGCAATTACTGGTGTGTGGGATTTCCGAATAATAAAACGCATAACGTAACAATTCGATAAATCTACAGATGAAATGCAGCTGAATGCGGCGCATACAAATTAAATGCAGGAAAAAATGCACAAAGTACACGAATAATCGAAAACCTATAATGGATTTATGAAATACACATAAACCACATAACGATTATTAGCCCAAACGTTAGATCGACATACATATACTGCACAATATACACGCATGTTGCAAACCGACCGACAGTATTGCAACAAATGTTTCGAATTAGAAATATGGAACATAGCATCGGAATAATTACTGAAAAAATATCTAAACAAAAGCATGTAAACATGAGAAAAATAAAAACAAACAATTCCTTAATCAATTTCTGATTCAGCTAAACTACTGTCATTGGCATTACTCTAGAGATGTATATATTACAACTCTATATATTACAGGTAAATACATATAAAAATGCATGTATGATAATCATTTGATATATACATATGGAGTATTTTTAACATGACACTAACATTATATGAAAACATTTTTGCAAAATGGTTATTCAGAGAGCATTACTACCACATATACTGCTGAATTTACCTTTATATTCTTATGTATATTGCATTTATATTTATTATACATTTACACGTTTTAAATATATTTTACATAATTTTAAGTATGTAAAATGAGCGTCGCCTTATAAATCTAAATCTCGCAGACCATCAAATACACGACAGTGTGTATTTACTAAATAGCAATAATTGAGACAATGCAATTATTATAATTTCATACTCTAAATGTGTTGAAGTTGTATAATGATATGCATACAACTTGTTGCAGTCTTGCACACAAATTGATCTTGAAGCATGACTTACAAACAAATGAAACCAATGTAAAATGCTCAAGCATATGCTCTAGCATAGATAATGAATCTCCCAGATAGTATTTCTTATGCCATTACTGAATTAATGCGGTAAAATCGATGTAACTATAGCATTTTTCATATTCTCATCATGTTACCAGTACGTCAAAGATAGGAAATATTCTACCGCATTTTCCATTCATTAAAGCACTAAATTTAGTTCAAACTCATGCTGTAATTATATTTTTTTAATCGATGTTCTCGTGTAATCTTATCTGCTATATCCCTAAAGACTTAAGATAAAAAACAGCTTGTAAGGAAATGTTGCTAACCTAATGTTATTATTATGCTGATGAAACTTTTTGTGCTCGCATCAAATTAAGCAACAAAAAATCCCATTAAATTAAGTGGTAAATAAATGCTTCCGCTTTAGGAAATTGTGGCTACACAGTTTTCTGCATATAAAAAGCGACATTCAGAGTATGTTATAAAAACTCTATTAAGTTTGTTTCAAGATTGACAAATCCTTACTTTATGTGCAGTAATGTTTATAACGAACAGGACAATGGCGTTTCAAATATTTTTTGGGTAAATGTAAACGCATGTGTGAATAAAGTGAATTAATATCAATTTGTAGAGAACAGAAGTTAATGTCCTCATATAATTTTTGGAGACCTGGATAAAGTAAGCCTAAAAACATATCCTTTACATTAGTATTTAAACACAAAATAGTTTAAACAATGCAATCCTATACGTCTCTTTTATTGAAAACAACGTTAAAATAAATCTTTACATAATTAAATGTACATGTGGGGTAATTATGCAATTTATAATTATATTGAAACATAAAACGTGACTATTAAACGTGGCTATTAATAATATAAATGGAATTATATTCTTCGCAGAAAATAAATTTAAGATTTTAATAGAAGTTTATGCATATTCAAAAATGCAAATTAAAGTGAACTTCATTATCTCAACGCACTTATGATTATAAAGCCACAAGCGTTGGATGTTTTTATTTAGCTTTAACGAACGTGACTAATGGTTCCTGCGATAATTTAAAGGATTATTTAATTTATCAAACAAAACAATTGTGTGTAAAAAAGTCAAACTTGGCGAGACTATAAATGTTTCCTATCTTGTACAATTTAATTCAATGAATCAAAACAGAGCGTATTGATAAATGCAAATGAGGCAAAGGTCTTGCCATTACATTTATCAAGAACAAGCTTAAGACAGTGCAAAAAAATCGTCTGAAGACCTGGCAAATGGAGAGGGCTTAAAGGCATTAATGTAGCGTAAATAATTGGAAAATGCTTTCTGAACGGAGCTTAGAATAATGGCCATGGGTTTAGATTAATCAATTTGCTTCTCTCTACATCGTTAGTCATGCGTTGGTTGACTCATGTTAAGTGGTGAGACACCATATTTTTTAAATAAAATATTTGGGAAAAAGTCAAGAAAGAGAAATAAAAAACATACCACATTAAAAAAGCTTAAAACTTAATTTACAGCAAAGTTAAAGCTGCCATATTTGATACATCAAGTACGTGTTTAAGACATGTTATAGGCGTGGAAATATAGTCATTCCTCTGTAGTTCGCTATCATGCCTTTAAATATGTTATTTAATTTCTTAATGAAAGTCTCTTTGCTGACTTTATTACAGAATATAATACTTGTAACTACTATGTTTTTTATGTCAAATAAAATTTGTTTTTTAGATTACTTATATGTAAAATGTAACTCGACGTTTGGCGATTCAAATTGCATCAATTAGAATTACTATAGACGAACTATTAGAGTTTATTTTAAAGAAATTTGGAATTTTGAGAAATAATTTTGTTTGGAAAATTAAAATCATTAGCCATGTTTTACTATAGTAGACATTATTTGTAATTAAATCCTTAACAATTTCTCATATATTTTTAAATATATTTAATAATATAATATACAAT
>JAQIXS010000795.1:0-38487 GCA_034700785.1 Rossiulus vilnensis | reverse complement strand
ACATATGCCAGAGGTAATGAAATTCCGCTTGATGAAGGTGTACTTAATCAAATTTTTAGTGTGCATCTCATATTACGACTAAACGCCAGACAGCAAAAATAAATTTACTTATTGTTTTAATACAGACACACTGTTTCATGTAATTACATGAATGCAATTGCAGTGGCCTATAATAGACAGGTACATGCACATATACAATAAACTCATACCCAAAGTTTAGAAATGCATAAACCTGCTAGAATTGCATCACACTGTCGGTATAAATACGCTAGCCTGGATATTCTACAGCTTTAATAACTGACAGCTGTTGTCAATTTATCTTTGCCAATTTGAAATCGTCGAAGGTGCTAAAAGAGAAAATGAGTCTAGAAAGCTAGCCAAAAGTTTACTCACAAATAGAATCGTAATTGGCAGCCCGCTGACCTCATTTGTCACCATTAGATGCTTTCTGCAGCGAGTCAATTTGGCTTCCAATAGCAACCTAATTATTCAAATTTTCATCATAAATCAAACATGACGGGCAGTTCCAACAATTCATTCGCCAAATGCTGTATACGTTATAAATCATTATAACCTGCACTCAGTCAAGCTAAGCTATATAAGTTATCCAGTGAGCCAGTTTTTAACAAATTTGGCTAAACCTGAGTAAATTTAATAAAATTTAAATAATCGAGATGAACAAAAAGCATTAGCAAAGCTAGTCGAAGTGCTACGCAGTGTGCTTGATTCAAACACGTGCAATGGAAGATTTTAAGACTGCGAAAACCACTCAAAATTCTAGTGGAAATTAAGCGATAACATCAACCTCAGCCAAGACGCATGACAGTTTTATTTATGCAGCGTTCGGCATTCCGTTGTAATTATAATCATGGGCCATGCAACGAAATAATTGGCTGTTCACTGAGTAGCCACTCGCGAGCCAACGCAATAAACTCGCTGCAAATGCCGAAGCTATATTTCAAAGGGCGTCACCTGAATTCTCCCATTTATTTGACAGTTCGTAGTTAAATATTAGAAGCATGTTTCACGTTGACGGGTGTTGTTTAAAATAATTGTGTCGGACATAAATCGACAACCTTAAAAGTTAATCTGTGTAATACATGCAAAAATTAATCTCCGTCTAAGATTGCAACAATCTCGAGAGATAAGAAAGGGTGGTCCGGGCGTGCTCCGCATATAATGGCAGTTGAATTATTGTGGGATTATGCGGGGACTGATTGACCTAAATTCCGTGAGAAAACGCATTTTAATAATTGAAATATTAGCATACAAATAGCCCCTTAGATCATGTACATTCAAAAAAACGCCTCCGAACGGTCTGCTTTCGGAAACAAACGAAGTCGTAAATCAACGCCGAAACGTTAAGAGCTTCTAATAAATAGCAGTCGATATTACGAAACTTGAAATTTAATTCGCTGAAAAATGGCTGCCCGTAATTTATTGCCGCATTCATGCGGGTCAGAAGAAAACCTCAGCAACATTATAATGATTTGCCAACACGAATTCCTCCGTCGTATTAGTACAGCGATAATTGGCGTTCTCCTTGCCCATGCACCCCATGCGGGGCGAAAAGACGAAAAGCGTCCCGGGCACAAATGTTACAAGCATGTTATGAGACCGCTTAATATGCATGTAAATTAGGGGCATGGACGATGAGGCAACCAACGCTCCCACTTCTGCGTAATGTAGAAATTTACGCGTGCAACTTAAAACTGTTACATGTATACATTGTACATACAATACATGTGCATGGAAGGTGAGCGATAGGTAACAAGCTAATGTAAGCTGATGGTAGGCCTATAAGATGCATTGACTGCATGAATTCCACGATGTTTTTTAAGACAAAAGCATGCTGATTTGGTATTTACAATGTATCAAACTTTTTCATACTCCAGAGAAATTCCCAAATTAGATAAATGATTATACAGTATGTGTATGTATGCAGTATGAACATGTACATGCATTCATATATACAACGCATATGTAACAAATCAAACCACGATTTGTTACAACTACACTATCTGAATTACATTACTCCTCTTTTCGTGTGAATTCAATGCAAGAAAGATGGACTCGCCCACGATGGAAAGCGCGGCATTTTCAAATGTCTCTTCAGTTTACGTGTTTGGCTGACCAATAAGCAGCCAGTCACGTTTTCCTTCTCCTAAACCACCATACTGATTTCTTAATTTATGCGTAATTATGCTTCCTCCTGCAATAAAGCAGTACCAGTCTTGCATTTAATTTCTGTCACCAACCCTTCTGTAAGATATTGAAGTGCAACTGACACCCAATTAGTAAACTAATAACGAGAATCAATAATATTGATATTGGTGTGAGAGGTCTTATTGATTACGGTGGTTAGTGACGATACATTTAACTATTCCTAAAGGTTACTGCATTACACAAGCGTGAAGGTTCCACACGTAAAATATATGCATTGAAAACAAATGCCCCTCATCAAATTGCGCGCACACTTATTTTCACTTACATGTTTCATTTCGTGCAATGCATTTGACAGGTTGCTAATATAAATTATATCAAACACGTTTATTAAAATGTACTAACGCTTGCCACATACACTTGGCCAACCCTGGTTTCTAACATAAAAGTTTTCTAATTACATTCATGTACATGCATATTGTATACCATGATACATGCGCATTGAAACTCACTTAAAAATTAAAACTAGTTATTTCCAACATGAAGGTTAACAAGATAAAAATTAAAATTTCATGTTAAGGATAGAAAATACCCGTTGAAATCTTCGGGGCAGAGAGTGTAATGGAGAGATTATACCTAAAACTAAGGTTGTTTATAATTCATGGCCCAATGTCCATACTACTATATTTACACCAGATTGTGCAGTTTCATGGTGCCTCACTGCCTGTCTCTAAAACCCTCCGAGCAAATATTCACATCAGTGTACCTATTGCACTCCGAGAATGTTACGTACAATTTAAAATGGAATTGACTTGAATTTCATTAATATGCATTAACAGATTTTACATCACATAAATCTTACTGTTATCGGTTTCAAGGGCAGACACGGTTGCTAGAATGTTCTCTTCATGTTGAGTTTGGCTGCGTTTCATAAAATAGTGTTAAATTATAAATGACCGTGTACATGTAGATTTAATGCAAGAATTTCCCCCAATCGATATACTATTTCTACCTTTCAAATATCCTTTCCAGTAATAAAATATTTTATTGCACCCAATAGTGTACGAAACCTATACTGTATAATTTATAATGGCATTTGACTATTAATATCTCCTATCGTGCAGAAATTCAATAAAAATTCAAATAAAAAATATGTTTCAATATTCAGTTGACCGTTGCAGTAAATTGTAAGCTGGCATAACATCAGTTAGTAACACAACCCAAATAAATATTTTTGTCCATCAAAATCCTTCAAAAAAGTCAAACTTGGAGTCAGAAATGTAGAAAAAGAGAGAAATTGGTTCTGAAATGTACATGTATATACACTGTAAAGTTGTCCAGAGATACTTTTCCTATGCTACTTTAGCATATTCTCTTTAATTAACTTTTAATTTCCTTCCAGTTTATAAATCTAATACAAACTCATAAACTTATTACAAATCGTGAGGACTTTTGGCACATGCATTGATTTGCACTAAAATAAAAAGCAATGTTAAGTAATTACAATTTTTAATGCGGCCAGAAAACATATCCCTGTCGGGAACAAAACAATATATTGAAGTGCCATCTTTTTAAAAAAATTGGTCATATTTTCCTATTAAACACATTATCGAATTTAAAAAGATCTGAAAGATAAGATAAAGATCAGATAAAAACAGATATACATGAGACGGCAAAGCAATCGAAATAATAAATAAATGGGTTTACTAGTACATGTATATAACATTTCAAGCTAATGGAAGATTAAAGAAACATCTAGAAAAAAAATGAATAGCAAAGTCAAGATAAAAACAGGTATACTTCACTGCACATGTTCATACATATATCAGCAATAGTATCTCATTGAAATTTGCACATTCATTTAGTAATATTCAGATGGTCCATATTAGAAACATAACTCTTCAAAATCTCAGCACCATTACCACAAATATTTGCTACACCATAGACTTTCGGCAGATTATAATTATATCGCGACTAATATAACATTCAAAATTAAAAGATTCATTTATCAGCTTAGAACTAATCCTAACGCAATCATGATGAACCAATGCATATTCATACCGAATACTGACAATCCACCGTGTAGAACGGACACCAATAATTAAACCGACCTTTACTTATAATGCACTTCTTTAGAGATCATGAAAACTAATGTCTCCAATAGACAGAAGTATACACAGACAGCAGGTTGATAACTTTTCCCATTTATTTAATGCTATCGATGAACCTGCTGTATGGTGTACATACAAAAGTGCAAATAAATTTTTAATGTTAACTAATATCCTTAATACCTTCTCTCAATTGAACTTATCAAATGAATCCCATTAGACCATAAATTGGACCTCCCTTAATGACCAACTTGAGGTGCCTAGGGAGACTGGTGTCCAATCTTCCACACTAACAGGAATTCATATTCGTTATATCATCTCTAACTATTTTCATGCATATTATTCTATTTGCATTTGTCATATATACTTTTTGTTTAATTGTCATTGCTACCGTTATTATATACATTGTATTTATCGTTATATATTGTATTCAATGTGTTTTATATATCATATTATTGTATCAGCAAAAAGGGATTTTGCTCTTAGAGCAAGATGAAATTAAGTAAATAAAGAAATACCTAATGGATATCAATTTTTTGCAAACATGTGCTTAACATGTTTCCGATATGTAACTAACATTTATGTAAATAAGAAGGCATAATGTTTGAATTGGTGCAAGCATTGCTCATTCTTCCTAAAGATGACTCAGTGTTTCACCGTTTCTTGTTATTAATAGACTAAGAATAATGGCTAGCAATCACGAGTTACGGTACATAACACAGATAATGCATGTTTATGACTTTTAATGTATAGACATTGTAGAAGTCTAGTTGAATCAAATCTTGGAAATTAATCGCAGTCTGCTCAAAATTACATTTTAAGCATTAAATTAAATTTAGGTCAATAGCGTTTTTGTTAACTTTTCGATTTTTTCCAGCCTAGCTTGTACTACCAGTACTGTTTTCCAATATTGATTAATATATACGAACAGTTTATGCCAAAATAAGAGAACCAAGATACATGAAGCGAGTTCCTTTATAGCACCTATGGAGTAGCAAAATACTTGCTAATTATCAATAAATTACATGTTAACGACTTGATGTCATGTTACTTCTTTTTCCTTGTTATTTCAAAAATGTCGACAACCTTCTATTATAGATATTTTAATATACCTTATACAAAATAATAGTTTATCAAGTCCTAAAATGAAAATTATGTCCTCATAAAATCCGATTGTCAATCATAAAGTAAGAGCACTTAAAAGTTGGCATTTTTATCGAATTACTATTATAAAAACTATACTATACATGTAGCCCACTTGTACGTAATGGGTTTCATGAGTGAAGTCAATTAGCTCTTGTCTAAAGTCGCGTGTAATTAGACACGAAAGTTTAAAAACGTTGAACAGGTCAAAAACTTAAAAATCATTTACAAAAAAATGTAGTTGAATTCAAAAGTTTGTTAACTCGTAAGCAATTACAAAAGTCCTGCAACAATATGAAAACTCATAGTTTAAAAAAATTGAAAAGGTTTGCAATGCGTTGGATTCGTGATACTGTATTTTTGATTTTGAATTAAACGCTCAATAAGGGTCATCAAATTGTTTAATGATTAAGAAATCTTTGAACGTCCTCCTTAATTGCAGATCACAGGACTGTTTAGGTACAGCATTGTATTTTTCAGTTGGTACATTATTGTGGAATTTTGAGGGCATTTTAATGAATAAGCAAGAAATAAATAAAGCTGTTGCATGCTTACTTGGTACAACGAAAAATCTGTAACAAAACAAATGCTGCCTTCAATCTTTATGGTCATATTTGGTGGGTTTTTTTATGGTCGAGCTACATCAACTACATGTACCACAATATAATTTGCATTATGTTGTGGGATTGATTACTATTAGCAACCTAACTATATATGCATTGCATGTCCTAAAATAGTAAGATCGTTTCTATCCCCGTAGTGCACTGAAATGTTTTCGTCAAACGATATAGACAAATTAACGTTGTGAGTTAACTCCCTGGAAAAAATGGGGGAATTTGAGTAAACGGGACCAATTTTGTGTAAAACTGGAACCGAAGCAGTCATGTAGGGCTCGTTTTTGTTGCCTATCTCAGTAAAACTTGGTATTCCAACCCTGCATCATCCATGCTCGATGTGGGTATTGGTTAAAATTGCACCAGCATAAAATATGGAGGGCCTTACGCCATTAGCCTCTCAAAGGAGTCATATTGTGAATATGCAACATGCAAGCGAGGCACGGCAATATCCACAAACTGTATTAAATTTTAAATTTGAATAGCGGCAACGGCGGCACCAGCAGCTTGTACATGTATAAGCTGTGGATATGGTCGTAAAAGGCGAGTTGGAGATTTACTAGATGGAGAGAAAAAATCTAGGGAGTACTTCCGAAAAATTCAGAGAGGAAAATGACGACTTCCAGAGACGTGTGAATGGAAATGACTCTTTAAAAGATTCCTAGGTGGATCAAAGAAAATTTTCCAAATATACCCATGCACGCGTGTTCACTTCCAAAAGGTTTACATCGTTCGCTAAAGGAAACTACTTTGCACTTTATACAAGTAAAGGTTATTAATGGAGAAAGACTTATGGCGACCATTTAAGAAAAGGGGAGCTCTTCTGTTCTTCCGGTTTTATGAACAAAATTTGTCGTTGTAATACGACGCATTTAATTGGCACAGAAAGCCACATGAAAACATTTTCAACTTTAGAAAAGCTGCGTTTTGCACATTGTACGCCCGGATATTGTATAAGCTACAGTCTATATTGGTGGAAATAGCCATTTTCCAAATATTGTCTAATTTGCATTCGAAAAGGACTGCAACAGCACAGGAAGCAAAATTTAAGTTGGACCCAAAATAATCACTGAAAATGCTAATGGAGGCTCACAGATAACCAATATGCAACATGTATGTAAATAAGCACGTAGACATGTAACATGTACAGTACATGTAGACTATATACAATGGTTTGGCATTATTTCGTATCATTGCATCATAAAATACACACTATTTTGTAGGTAGGTACAAAGCGTAATACTCTTCAATGATATGCTCAAATGTATGATAAATGTGTAATAGAATTTTGTACATATATGCGGTATGGATATAAATTAACGCTAATTAAACAAGATCCTTAATTGTTTACCTCTTTGTCCCTTAAAATGCATGTTGTTGTATAGATAGAATTCAAATGAATATAAAAGATAATTGCGATATTAAACCAACATCGATCTCTATAGAGATGTGGTCTCCAAAGTCAGGTGCGTATATGATCCACAATTATCGTATACAATTAATAATTATTAATTATAGAAATTTAATTCTGGGGATGCGTGCTATATTTTTTCCCATCTCTTAAGTAGGCGTACGTGAAACATAACCGTTTCTAAAACAGCTCAAGAAAGCAAAGCGGAAACAGTCATTAAGGCAATTCAGGCCAAAATGATTTCTAAATCAGTTAATGTTCCTATGTAAATGAATACAGTATGCAGAATAAAAACACATGCATGTGCATTATTCGAGTAAATATTAAACATAACTTGCTGTCGTAAATATATCTTTAGGCGGCTCCATAATATTTAACAATACATAAAAGGCGTACATTTCATAATATGTTGTACAAGAATGTGAAAAATAAATTTGTGATGTAGGGTGGACCAAGCTTAAGACATGCACTTGTAGCATGTATATAATATGTTACAAAATTGTAAAATTGAAATACAGCATATTGTCAATTTGCATATCAGTTGCATATGGCATCTCCATAAGGGCTAATTTGGAAACTATAAAACCGTACCATTTGCAAGTGGTTTGCCTACAACCAGAAAGTTCAAGAAACTATATCAAATGATGCTTTTATTAATTTAGTTAATATATCTTCAACATCCTGTTGTTCTTTTTCAATTTTAATATTAATTTTTACGCTCATGAAAAGCAGGGGACAACAAAAAAAGATATTCACTTCGTATTATAAATCATTCACCGTACAAGGAAAACCACATCTGTAAGTCCAGTGGCTAGGAAAATAATTTAAGATAGATGAAGACATAAATCGTCAGTTTATCCTTGGACTGCATACAGTGGTATATTTCATGTCCATTTTTTACAACTGAAAAAGTACTTTTCAGTAAATCACTTTAGAAATGCTTCAAGTATTTGCATTGTTTGAATATAGCCTACATGCATGCATATTAAATGTACACACATCACTGTTCTCAGAATTAATGAAATTTAAAGTAAAGAAAATTGTGTACTCTTCATAGAAAGGTGTGCTTAATTTCTGAATATAGGCTACATGTACAGTGTAATTTATTTAAACTTTTCGATATAGCACAGCGATTTGGACCTAAAACAGCTAAAACTAGAATAAATCCTAAATATATCTTTTATCTGCAGTGACCTCTGGTAGTATTCACGTTAAACTAGCACCGTTAATGAGTTGGTGAAACCACACGGACTTCACTTTAACTGATGTCAACTGATTTGAGTTTTAGGCAATTCAAAAATAACCAATTCGTATAAGAATCGCATCAGAGCTGCCATACATTTTTTTCTTTTGCTTTCAAAAAAAGAAAAAGAAACATGATGGATTATCAACCAGAGACCAGGGGCTTTTTAAACATCTATCACTGCGGTAGGCAGTTCTTATTGTACAAACGCTTCCTGGCAGATCAGTTACCGAAAGGCCTGCAAAAAAGATTTTCTCCTTATAATCTATCACGCCAACAAGATGATACCTGTTGTCAACACATCAGACATTGGCATTATCGATCAGCAGAAATGCGTGTCTTGTGGTCAGTTTGGGTCACACGGCAAGATCAACCATCCGTGTCGAGCAAATGCTCTGGGGGCCACCCGAAGCTGTCTTTTTCAATAGAGTACAGACAGATCAATCCAGGAGGTTAAATGGACATCCCCAGCCGAGGTCTGCGTGGTCAGAAAAATTCAATATGCATTAATGGACAAAGTCATCTCCCGCTAATGCACTAGCCATGAAAAATGACATTTCTGGAGCTGGCAATGGCTCGGATATGCATATATGAATGAGAAAGGTTGTCACGATGACGGATAGCTCTCATTAAGTCCACTCCAATATACTTCGCCTTCATTCACTGATAATGGCAGAAGGGCATTTCGGGAGGTTTGCCCGTATACACTCGGCCGACCATCAATCATGGGGATAAAATACTCTGACAGAAACGAAAAACGATATTTGTTAGAAAGTGCCATCCATTTCAGCGTGACCTCAGGGAACCCCGGCCATTAACAGATAGGCGACAAGGTCGAAATGGTTGCGTGAAAGATGGCCAACACTTCCACTTTTCCCATTGTGCGATGAGTGATGGACCCCCACGTACTCTACTTGTCGTCATTTTTGGCAATTCCGACCGCCCCCCGCGTCAATGCCTTGTCAGCTAACTCTTTTTAATTTGACAAATCATTTTTATGAGAGACCATGGCGGATAAAAGCTTTTCCTTGCAAAGTGAATAATGCGAGACATGTCACCTAAGATTTCATAACAGATAAGCCGCCGTAATGCCATTGCCGGTGCCGAAGACTAATGGACAAGGCTATAAAAGCCCTGTGACAAGGCTGAGGGAATGGCAACACATTCGAAAATGGTTCAAACTCGAGAAAAGGTAGTCGCTCAGATTTGCTGGCAGCCACCGGGAGGAACAGCCACAAAACAAACTTGAAGGCAGTTAGACGTAAAAAAGATTTATCTCGTTGCATTTGGCAAATTTTCTTGTCGACAAAATCTTTATTAGCGCCTAAACGCTGCATGGTGCGGGATATAAAAAATCCAGATCACGCCAAGATCAAGTCCTAGCACCTGCTTAGAACGCTTGCCATCGATTGCCCGATATTGCAGTTTGTCACTGTCATCTGGTGATAGCGCCACAATGTGGAATCTGAGACTGACGGATGATGTTGGCCATTAAACGGCCTGCAGCTGAAATGTAATGTTTTTAGTCCGCAGATTTTGCATTTACGTAAGAGTAAATAATACAGGCAGGTGCTGCCCCTCGCAGTTCTTTGACCGTGATGCTTTTAAAAAAATATTCGTGGATGGGACGTTAGTCATTCGCACAATGACAAGACAGTAAATTTTCACGGTCAGAGATTTTATCCTACGTCTCTTTCAGCCACACATCATTTGTATTCCTTCCTCGATGGGATACAACGGCCTTAGCGAACAGATAAGATGCAAAGCGTCTTCGCCAGAAATTGGCTTCATCCTCCAAAGATTGAAGAGCAGATATAAAGTGATCATAAGATGCGACCCATCATCCAGGCATTGCACGAAGTACCCACAGGTGGCATATGCATAATAGATAACACAGCAGAAAATTCATGCAGTAAGCACGAGAGAATGAAGATGAGCGTTGGGATACTATCGATATGCACATTTGAGATGTTCTAATATGCAGATAGATGAAGTCACCACTTATGTATGGTGTGAATGAGAATTCAACAACACTGCTTGTCTCCAGAACTGATTTCATCTTTGATTTCGATTTTTCTAAACAAGGCTACACTTAACATTATTGCATGCAAACAAATACATGTAAATTGGTTTACAATGCTGCCTTTAATGCATCCATCTTAAGTTTAGTAAGGTAATCCCGACTCCAGTGTTTATTTATTGAATGCTAATTAACGACACAAGCCGCTTTACACTCATACCCCGCTATACTGCCGTTCTTTATACGGAGATTCGCTATAACGTTCTTTGTTTGTTATACGTCCAAGTCTCATTTTACGCCATTTGAATGTTGGTTTTGAGGCGTATTTAGGTCTCTAGAATTTCCAATGGCATAATTTTTTCACGCCTTTTAATGGTGTAACTACTGGACATTCTCTTTCATAGGGAACATCAACTCAAACTTAATAATTTTTCTGCTGAGTTAAAGCGAATTTGTCATTAGAAAGCTAACTTCAGCTATGGGCAGTAACAGCAATGGTGTCATTGTAAATCTTCCGACTACTGCAGGCCTACTCAACATTTTTGTTAAAAATAACTTTAATTTTGCAATTATATTCTTTATAACTGTGTAGTGAAATACTAGTTGGTTATTAAAATAAAATTTAAATTAATGCATTTTTAGCCAACAACTCAAGTGATTTTTTAATTGTTTAATGAGACTTGGGACGTATCCTATGTAATTTATATGTACATGTATGTACAACCAACTTTTCAGGTACTGTACCTATCTAGGCCGTAAAGCGAGGTATGAGTTTATGGTTATAGTCTAGTAGACTAAATGTCTGCTCAAAACTAAAGTGGAACTGAGCCTTAAATAATGAGATATTTAAATTATACATTACGACCTCCAGCATAAAGTAAGTCCCACGATGCCCAACAGATGGCACACGTGTCATGGGACTGGCATTATTAATTGTTAATAGGTTCATTTGAATTCCCCAGTAGCATTCTAGGCTTGGGCGGACTATAGTAAGAGATTACGAATCGGGAAATCTTTGAAAGATTCTTAATAACAGGAAACCAAAAGTAAGCTGTGCATAGTCACTGTAATTTTGAGTACAGTCAGCCTGAGTACCGTACTAGATGTTAATTTTTTCAACTTAAAAAAATAATATAAATTATATAAATAAAAAATAATAATAAAATTGAGAAAGTCCTCTGGTATGGTAATATTGTGTATAACGGAAATATTGCACGATTTATAGGACTATAGGAAACAGGAGGTACGTTATGCAACAAAAGCTATTGCTCACGAATCCTCCGAACACAGTGCTAATATTTGTGCAAGCGCTTACGAGGTCCGAAGCACCCATTTGGGAGGGCACCCTGTATGCGTATTCATCGTTCAATCCCTTGATTTACGGCCATAGAAGCGCCTCCGCCGTAATCCTCCATGCGTTAGACAAAGGCTTGACAGGGGGCTCTTTTAATGCACTCGTGGCTATGTATGAAAATAATTACAAATTAAAATGCAGACTGACATGCGAGCCACCCATCTCGTAGTCATAAATTCGGGGCTTCCTCATCCTGACATGACAGGTGGTAATTAAGCGAGCCCTTCCCGGAGCCACCTCTGACCCCGACCATCCATCATCGCATGCCCTCAGGCACAACAATTCCAACCCCCGACTAAAACCCGATCCCCTAGCCATTATACAGATAGCAATAATACGGCGTTGGAGAAGAGATTTATTCCCTCCATCATTGTATCGAGGAATGACAACATTACTGATGTTTGTACGCCGCAACCCGTGGAACAACGGACCCGGACACGTCCCCGCTGTCTGGCGGTTTGGAACCCTGGAACCACACACGCCTAGACCTCGTCCATATCGGTGCACCGTACAGGGTGAGAGAGCAGTGCGGTTGTCGCATTCAATAAGATCCTGTCCGCTTGATTGCGTCAGAATAAGCTTCTGTGGGCCTCATTGTCAACGAGATGCAATTTACGTGTGCGCCTTGAACGTCCATTGTTTAGGTTTAAACCACCAGCGTTCTGTGAATGCGTGGCTCATATGCGAGTTGATTTTCACGCAAGAAGTTGCCACCGCTTGAGGCGTACCCACGACCGGCAGCGCCATCTGTGGCCAAGTGTGTCAAGTGTGAGAAAATCAGCTTAAAGAGCTTTAACAACACCCTCTGTGAGTCGCGAGGAGCCTAAGTTGCATGGCCGACCCAAAAAGATGCCCTATATGCAAAAAAAAATATTCCCACATAACCCCGTAGAGTTGGTTGTCCACTAGGGTCAATGTTATTTTTTATAATTTGAAGATGTCCGGTTTTTTGTAAAATTAAATAAATTTCAAAAAACGTTGTCATGCGACCGCCTGATATTGGTTTTCCCTGCAGTGCAACTACTTCAATGGTTTTCTTCAAATTTATTAATCTTTCTCATAAATAAACATGACATTTTTAAAATATTAAAAACGTTACACAGATCCTAGTGGACAACCAATTCTACATTGGCAAAAATACATTTAGCAATTATAACAAGTATTTGAAGCAGAGTGTGGAAGGTTTTTTTTCATGGTGGGCATCCCTTTGGTTCCCTAACAAAAAAGAGGGGTGGGCCCACCTCATTCACGTAATGTGCAGTGCATCATGGGAGATGTCGTATTTATACCGGGTGTCCACTGCACTGCCAGTTTTCTTTATGATTGGAATAAATGTTTACAATACATTTGTGATTTAAGTTAAATTGTAATGTTCCTTCTTGTTCACAGCTAGTCTAGTGGGGTATCTATTGGCGCCTATTAACCAGAACCAATATTCACGTGTTGATGTTTTCATAGTACCATTTCATAGTTTTTTATACGACCATTCTAATACCATTTCGCTTTCTCTCCCTCCCCATCGAAATTTCGAGTGACAGCAGTACCATTCAACAACTCCTTGGTCATAGGGGAAATATGAGGGAAACGTTGCGTGGCAACAATGCATGACATCATTTGGAACGAGTTTCACTGCTGGACAAAGTTTGTAGAACGCCGGCGAAAGCAGCGTTTTGAGCAGAGTTCCAAACGAGTTTTGCATGCCCTGACACAGTGTATATCTGAAAATCACAACACGTTTGCGTTCTGAAACGAGATCCATGCGTCTGGTGTGCCCGGGGTATAACCAGGCTGTACAGATGATGCCCGGAAAACGCACTGAACAATATTTCTTTCATGTCCGTTGCTTGGTAACTAAGCTAATGTAAATATGCGAATGCCCGCAATTAGCGTAAATTAAACATTTACAATCAACGTGCGTAGATGTAAATTCCACAAACTTCATTGTAATACTGTATTAAGTATTCCGGTTCGCAGGCCTATATGCACAGATATTGATACGCTTAATGTGAAACGCCTAAATTCGCATTTTTACCCCAAACTGGGTCAGAATTACAGACTGGCCAGGGCACTGAAGCAGTTACAGTCCCAGGCAAAACCGGACCAGTGCCATTGACGTATCGTAAGCGTTTTGACTTTAATTTGTAATCAGTACTGTTTGCAATACTGAATTGATTTGCAATTTTGACAAATGTGCCTCGATAAAGACGATATTAAATTACCAGCGGAACATTTCTAAGACCAACTGTCAGTTCGCGTAACGTGTACATGTGCACGCCATCCGCCGGCTGCAAAGCCAGTCCTGATGCAGGCTGGCACCGGTAGCGATTTTCTATCAAGCGGAAGATGTAAATGATGCGTTGTGACTGGCTTCCTCTCAGATCCATTGCTGGATTCAGGAAGCTAATGGCCTATGCGTCGTAGAGACATGAACCGTCGCGGGCATCTGACAAGAACTACAGCTGCGCGGACAATAAATGACAATTGGAAAAGTAGCGGGCTAATGCCAGCTGACTCCTGGCATCGGTCTGCGTTCACTTCCAACTTCCCCAAAAATGATAAATCGAGCATCGCCAAAAGAGTTACGAGGGCAGCACCTGACAGTGACGTTGCAAAAGAATGGCTGGCGTGGGCTGACGGCGTTCGCCTCCCACCTTGAAATCGACCCACATCTGAATGGCCAAAGAGGACACTCCAAGTCCAAACTTCTCGAACGTGAACCTCTTTTCAAGGGTGCAGCTCGCGATTCGTCAAGGTTCCGACGGTGATGAGGCCTTTGGGGTCAGCGCTGATGCGGACATCGATCATGCCTTGGACAGCCAGTTGAACGCTCGGCAAAACGGATGAATTTGCCATAATGGAATTATGGGAAGATGGATTAATCCGCCCCTGATCGTTCAAATTGCACGCATGGACCGCCATTTCTTTTGTCCCCACCAGGAAGCACCGATGTGTTATTCGCGTGAATGCCTCTTCTCTGTAGTCATTACTGGAAATCAAAAGTAAGCCGCTGGCTTGCTCGTGGTTCCTTCATGCAAGGAGTTGTTAGGATGCAAGTTCGTACATGGCACGCTAAGATGTGGAGGGATTATCATCATTTGTCGAATCCGTGAATGCATTCAAATAATGCGGTTTTGCTTGTTGCTCTTACAAGTGGCACGGATCAACACGAAATGCCTCCTGTCTAATTCCTTCTCTTAAGAACATCGTTGTTGGTAGCTAGTATAAATAAGGTACTGCCATTTTGGAATGACCAGCACGAGTGGGCCTGCTCTATGGGCCACGCTGACACAGTTTCTTCCTTTGATGAAAATTAGAAAAACAAACGTTTTGTAACTCGAAGAGTTGGTTGAAATGGCTGAAGAATTTAAACATGTTTTAATCTCATCATTTCTGACAGTAAAATTTATGGATTATCTTTAGGTATTAACAAATCAAATCAGATCATAACTGATATCCTTACATGTATCGCCTTTCTAACCTTATGGCATTAGCTAACGCTGTTCCAGAATCAGAAAAAAAAATACATCAAGCATTGACAGAGTGCACCATAATACAAACGAGTTACAAATATATACTGCTAAAATGTTCATATCTCTATACTACCTGTAGAAAAAGAAATAAATTAAATTAATAACGTATGTTTTAAAAAAAATACAACATTTTTTTGGTTATTTTGTTAGTCAGAAAATGTTTAGCTAGAAGTTTTTTTTTTACAAATTCAGGTTTTATATTCATAAAAAAATCCACTTATCTAATTGAAATTATTAAATTGACAGAATTCATTAATACATCTTCACTTGTTTCTCGTATGCTGTCCAAAAATTCTGCCCAAAACCCTTTTGCCCGATCCTGATGTCGACGAACTCTTAGCGAATTTTCAATTTTCTTAATTTGCCTTCCTAAATGTAGTTATTTACAACAGTGTGAAAGAAAATCAAAATTTGGTTACAACAAACTTTTTTGTAAACAAAAGTTTTCATGGAAAATTAACTGAATGTATATCCAGCTAATTTTTCATGAAAACTGCTCATTTTCGAAGTTGAATTTGAGTGCATCATATTCTCCTGATTTGGATCATCGTGTCTGCTGCTGATTTCCATTTGCTGTGCTTCAAAGAAGTTAGCAAATGTCACGAGTTTCTGTACTGGTTCAACAAACTGAATTCGGATTAAAAATGGAATTTCGAAGAGCCCAGTCTTTATTACAGTGTGTCCAACACACACAACAACACAGTCCCAGGCTCCAGCTTTGCTCGTGGCAGTTTTGCATTCTGCGATCGTTGTTGCTCTCAAGAAGTGGCAAAGACAATTGGCGGTCGGCTGGTGACAAAATCGATGCCACTTTCCATGCACCTAAATAAATCAGTTCCAATAAACGTCGACACAAACCAAAACTTTTTTCCTTGTTTGCAGACTGCCACGTCTCGTAGGCGGGACAACAAAGGTGATAAAGAAATATTGACCAAAATCGGGGCTCCGAAACCATGGCTGTGAAGAGGGACAATGGCACATGTCCCTACCATTGAAAATATGCGCAAAGTTCCTAAATCATGCTCTCCGATTGACCCCCGTCCTCCGAGCCATTTATTACAGTTGACACCGTCTATTCAATGCCAATTTTTCACAGGTAATAAATTCCCATCCCCCATTTTTGGCATGCAAGCCGAGGGTGAAGTCCGAGCCTGAGGTTGCCCATTGAGGTACGTTTAGAATAGCTTTATAGCCCGCGCAGTACATTTGAAAATTAAGATTTTAACACGGTGTTTCGGGGCAACCTTCGAGGGGAACCTTTTCCCAGTCCCCACAGAATTCCAGTCACATCGACTTGGCACAAGTGCTTAATGTGGTCGGGTGCAACAACATGGAACCCAAACGTATGGAAGCCATCATGTTTTCAATTATTTCCCGTAATTGATTTCATCTCTTGTCATGCAAATGATGTCACCACATGGCCTCGGGATGGCGGTTCGCGATATATGGCTAGGGAGCGCCAAAAAGTCTACCTGGTATAGAAACCAGACATAATAAAATGTAGATATGTAGTAAATTTGCACTTATCAATAAAATGAGTTTAAGGATGGTCAAGTACAATATAAATTTTGTCCCTTCACACTTGCCCAGACAAAATAAATGTAAAAAAAGAAGCATAAGGGAGAAAAAGACAAGAAAATAAATCTAGCAATTGTTTCGTCACCTACAAGCCGAAAATCCGATTTCTGACTATCATTTACATTAGTGACCATTTTACTCGTTGAAAACAAAGCGACACGTTTTATGAATACATGTAGTTTAATTTTAAACGAGTAAAAAAGTCACTAATGTAAATGATTATCAGAAAACGTATCCTTGGCCTGTAGGTGACGCCACATATATCTTAGAAGTTTTCATTTTGTCCCAGAGATGACATACGTGCACTCGTGGTTTAGTGATCAGACGTAGGCTATAGGGATTTTCCTGAATTTTACTAAATTATCCTTAAATTCATAAATGCACACGTATTTATTATATTGTGGCGTGTTAACAAAGAATGATACTACGTAGTGCACACTTTAGATGCCTTTTCATGAAATCCGGTTTAGAAATAAAATGTTAATAACCGATGGCAAGGCGTATGCGCACCTCCATTAAAAATTGAATTCAAAATATTTGTTTTCAATGGTAGTTTTCATTTAGTAGCACTTGACTATTGTTAGGTCTGTTTTCACAGCTGTCAATCTGATGATCTTTTAAACAAAAGGAGTTAAACGGCAAGTCTCACGTCGGCAATGAAACACGAAATACTTTAGAATGATGATATAATCACCCATTCCTTTAATCACGTTTCAACACTTCAACGATTACTAATGTCCACAGATTATTCAAGAAGCCTGGGAAAACGCGGCCAAGGCGTTTACACACGAAAGCATGCAAATTGGCAAAAAGTGCGTGTCAATGAACCTGGATGACAGTGCAGACGTCAAAGTAGACTTACCTATTAAAATTGCCTTGTCCAGCAACAATGAATAGGCGACCCTTCAGCAAGTGTATCATTTATTGATCGTGCCATGACGATGATTGCTGCTCATCGAAACGTTAATCGCAAAGTCGCCAACATCATGGCGCCTGAGAGAAACTTGGTCTGTAATTAACCTACTTATCTTCGTCTGTAGCATGTCGTTCTTGGTCAACACATACATGTATTGTAAATACAGTGCGACTGCGAAGACCGGAGGTGGGAGGGAAAGAGAGATTGGCAAGAATGTGGAAAACCTGCGAATTTCAAACTGGCCGTGGAATCAAACCCAGATTCCTAAGTACAAGGTCAACGTTTTGCTACCATGCAAGGCACGGTTTTTGGCGGAATCTGGCAATATTCTAATAAAATATTTTTGGCATCTGACGCTCTGCAGATCGCCAATGAGCCCGTTTAACTAGATCTTAATCTCAAGCTATACCGTATTTTAATAGTTCATGTAATTTATGAATATATAATCTACAGTTGCTTTTTAAGAAATTAAATAAACATGGGGAAAAAAATACAAAAATGCAACCTTCCAAGACGGGTTCCCCCGATTTTATTCATGTTTTCATTTAATGTATTTATTTTAATAAATAAACGTGACGCATACAAATGTAATTCACAGTGCAAATGAAATCGATATAATCTCCACATGATAAATTTTACCTGTAAATCGCATAGCTTGGTAAGATTTCTACACGCACATGTAGTACAGAAATCAAGAATGTAGAAGTTCATAGAAAGCACATGTAGCTGCTATTGAAAAGCTTCATTCTAGTATTTGCTAGACCATAATAAACGAAGGTCTCGTAGCTCACGTCGCAGTTCCATGACAACAAACAGATTTTCGTCGCAGTAAAAAGTCCCACATACAGTGTAGGAACATGGCAGGTGCAAATGCTAGGCCCTTCTACATAAAGGGAGGGGGATAACGATTTATTTGAAGTGGTACATGAGCTTATCCCTTATTTTCATAATGGAGGTTCGTGATCATGTGTACATTCACTGGCCTATAAATCTGCGCTATCGCGTACCCTTAATTCGTCATGGGCCACAAAGCTACACAATTGAGGATTAAATTTGCTTCGAGTTTAGCGGACGGTTCGTGTATGGGCTGCCTCCCCAAACATGAAAAATGACAGTGAATATGCACATTAAGCCATTATAACATTACACTTTTTTTCGGGGGGATGCCAGATGCATAAAAGAAACAAGCGATTGCGGGGTGAAATATTAATCGCCTTTGAATGACCCATGCCTAAATCACTCGATGGATTTCAAACGTTGCATTATTAGAATATTTTATTATTTATCCAAATATATGGGTGGCATGCGAAATTCAATCCCCCTTGTAACATATTCATTCGCCTAATAACTCAAGCATGCACGATTGTCTGATTTAAAACACGCATTATATACGTCTCATTTGCATTTGCGGAGTGGAAACATTGCAAATAAGGATGTGTTATAATGCACAGGCAATTTGCATCGCATCAATCTTCCCCGCATTAAACTCATTCATTCTGCAATTGAAAATTGCCCAAAACTTAGAGGAATACTATTGCGGATGCTAAACTTGAGTTTACTGGACAAAAATGAACAAAAAGTCAGAATTGCAAATTCTAACCAAATAATTTTTAAAGTAATTGATTCCTTCATTTTAAAGCTGTACTGCTTGTAAAGTACATGTACATGTACTAATGTTTTATACCAGTCCTGCACGCGATGATATCATTCAAAATATATATCTGAAGATTTTGAGTCTCCTTTGATATACGTATATGTTATTACATTTAATCCCTTAAATGTCAAATTGTAAGGAAAATAAGAATCCTTGAATTGCAAAAAAGCATCATAAATGTTTCTGAAATGGTCTTTATACACTATGACGTGAACATTTTCTTAAGTGTTTTCCATTAATTAAATCTTTGGTCCAGAGGCGAAGCTTAATAAACGAACAGGTATGTGTATGTTAAAAACCTGACGTGAAAATGAAAACAATTCATCAATATTTACCTGTCAATAATTTTTTTTCAAAACATTCGATAATCTGCAGAACACATTCGCGGTCTTGTGCGAATTAACAATGTTGAATAAAATTAGTTTTAATCAAACAGTATTTACTTTCTGTGCTTGCTGCAAATATGTTTTCTTTAAGTATGAAGACTGAAGCTCCGGCATAGTGCCAAATTAAGATTTCAAATAGTGGATCGAAAGCCTTTGAATAAGCAAACAAACGCATTATTTACTTTCCATCGTCTACTCCTTCGCGGAATCTAAGGTAGATTATTTTCTCCTTTCAAGCAAACTGAAGTCGATTGGCGAAAATCGGTTTCCTAAATTCAGGCTTTCTGATAACAGCAAAGCCATTTAAAATTTCATTCATCTTTCTGATGGACAGAGCGTATCGTGGATCATGTGTGAAACATTAGCCGGCGCATATACTTCACGACTCATGCCTTTTCTTCTTGATATTCCCACCCCTGATTGTCTGAAATGCGGGAGCAGACACTACACAATGATAAAGTGGCTCGCATAAGTCTGTACGTCAACAGGATATTCAGGTATGTAGCATTGGGACATGCGTAACAAAACGTGAATGACTTCGTAATAATGAATGAAGTAAGAAATATTGCACCGATGGAATAAATTCTTCTAAAAAAATTGCATTCGTACCGAAAATCAAACCAAACTTGCCCTTCGCAACCCCCTCACGGTAGCCTCACCAGAATGACTAGACCCGTCTGCAAGAGTCATGATGGTGCCCCAAGCTACCCCCAAACCGAGCTATACATCCGTACTAAGCATTCATGAATATCCAAATTCATGGCAATTGAATGATCTGTCACAGGCCACGCTCCATTGCACCGGTGAAAGGCATGCTAGCTGAAAATATTCATGGATATTACATGGGTTAGACACGGCGGCACCTTGATCTTTTCCACTTTGCCATTTCTTCATTGGATATGCATGACATGGAATCAGCCAACTGGTGGGAAATCAATCTGACCAGGGATCGTCCAGAAAGTTTGGCAAACGGTCAACCTTTCGAGGCATGCCATTCTTATAGGTGTACACCTGCAGGGATGGTGGACTTAGAAATGGATGAGTTGGATACGTGATTAAAGATTGCAAGCTGTTATTACCAATGTCCCTAGCTACACGTACATGTACATGTATACAGCATTTCAAACTAATCGTCAAGTGGCCGTGCGAATCTGCTCATCAGTCTTCGATAAATAAAATCCCCTGACTTTCCCAGGTTTCTCAGGTTCAAAATAAAAATGATTTTTTCCTCTGAGGGGTCATCCATTAAGGACTGCCGGACAGGGAAGGCGGGAGGGGGGGAAGGTAGAAGTGGGATTTAAGTTTCAGTAAAAAGGACGCCCGGATACTGTTGGAATTTCCGAATTTAATACGCAACGAACTGCTTGAAAACTGGGTAAACGTGATTGAATACTGAAAAAAAGCTGATATTCTGGTGGTTATTTGCAACTAATTGCCATTGTTGCAATTCAAGATGTGGCTGAATGGTTGGACAGATTTCGTTACTTTTTAAAGAAAATGTATGAAATTAAATGACAACTACCCTGTTTTGCAGGCTTCAATGGTTTTTGTTTTATGTGCTTCAATGGGATGCCAAATGGTAAACGTTTCCAAAAAAGTACCACTTTTGTACCACTTTTGTACCAGGGTAAAAAATTTGCTTGGCAATATTTTTAATTGATGGAGCGCCGTAGGCAAAAAGTATGAAAACAAAAAGAACAAACCATGGATTTTGAAATAAATTTCTGTATCCTGTAATTCTGTATTTTCTTGTTGTGCTTATAAAGATTGCCTAATGATTTGCTACCGAGTACCGAAAAGATAAATTAATAGAGCAGTAGGGTAATTTTTTTAAAGCCCTGATTAGGCAATTCAGAATTTTTGCCTAATCTGCTGTGCTAAGTTGTTTTTAACAATAATTAATGGAACGAAGGAATGGTATCTACTGTATGAGTGGATTCTTGCAATGCCTCAGACACTGTTAACGTGGACTTTACGAGTGTGACAAAGTTTTCGAAATGAGCTATTTTTACATTTTGTATTTGAACAAAATGCTCGATACATTGTATGAAATAACTCCTAGCTTGAAATCATGATTGAAAGTTGGGAATGACTTGTTGAAAAAATTTCAAAATTACTCTGACTGCAGTTAAAAAGATCTCCTGACTCCCAGGTATCCCAGGTTCTGTGCGAACCCTGTAAGTAGACTCAGTACATGTGAATGTAATGATGATTAATCACCTGTTTCTGTACAGGAAACGTTCTCAATTTATGTTGCATTTAATTGCTCACTTTTCAATTTGTGGCAACATGTTTATAAATCAGGTAGCCCCAATAGTACTGTTCAGCCAAACTACGAAAGAGATACATGTAGCTGTCTGTAATACTATGTTCTGTTATCGAGAATTGCATTCCAGACTCCCAGAAAGATTTTTTCAAAAACAAGCGTTGGTACAATGATCGAGTTGTCCAAAATTGGATGAGACTGGTTGAAAACTTCATAGGTAAGCCACATCAGTAAAACTTCGAATAATTTGCGAAACAGCATAGGCTTACATTAAATGCATTTAATTGCTAGTTTTCATTTCAGCTCTTGTTAGAAACCCTGTGGCGTTGCATGCATGCACCTCTGGTGAACAGAATGAATTGGTTTCTGGCGGATGCAACGGGGAAGGTGATCGTTTTCCACCGCATCGTACTACTAATGCAAAAATGATGTCACCATTTCGGAAACAGTTTTCTCCACTTCCTGTCACGCTTATTCAGCAGTCCACAAGCTCGAGCGGTTTTTCCCGCAGCGCAAATATGCGTGGTTGGCAAGGCAGAAATGCAATGGCGTTTTAAGAGGTCCCCGATTTTGCTTTATTGCTTTCCTGGTGCTTAATATTATCATGTTCAAATACAGGCGACGAATTAATGAGCATGCGGTTCAACGAGCGAAAAAACGAAAATAAAAAAGGTTCCGCTTTACTTCAAAGGTGCTCGCCTCCGCAAGAACCGCACACACACACACGCACAGAAGCACGTTTTTGCGCTCGATAAAAAACGGTAATGAATTTCATCGATAGAAGTTCGTGGGTTCACGAATTAAGCTAATATCAGTTGAAACCACGCATATATAACGATGCAAATGCCACCTCCCTTCCTTTAATTTAAAGGCTGCGTTCGCGTTAGATGCTTTGAAAAAAAACGTCTGAAACCAATGCCGCCTCTTGATGATGGCACTAATTACCGATTTGGAATGATCGCGAGATTAGGCACACTACGAGCTTACGAATTTTGTAAACGTGCCTAATGACCTGAAGATCTATGCATTAAATCTAACTCAACCACAGAAAAAATGTTAGTGACTTTACTTGCGATAGAATGTCAGCCTTCTATTGAAACTGAAGTAAGACTGCCTAAACAACACAAGAACCAAGTCTTCAGGCAGTATGGTTAGCAAGAAGCGCGTTTGAAAGTTTTCAATAAAATTCTCAAATAATAAAATTCGTCCTTCGGTGTGCGTTTTAGTTTTCCCCCCTGTAATTTACAGCAGTGAAAAACTGCGCCGATTTCATGATTCTAAATCTGAGTAACATTGAAAAAAGTAAAATATTGGGAATCTACAGTAATATTGTGAAGATTTTGCTAAAATAATCAATAATAATAATAATATTAAGTTTCTGGGAAATTTGAACAATCATATACATGCATACATCTTGAATATGTACATGTACGTACATGTATAGTGGGGAGAAATGGAAAATGTTAAATAACGAGTTACTTTGGAAAGAATAACGCGTGCAAATTATGGATAACTGAAACGAACAAAAAATGGATCAGAGGGAATTCTAGGACGATCAATGACAAAAAAAATAATTAAACTATAGGCGATTTTATTAACGGAAAACGATGAACAACTGAACACAATTTGAACTGATTTTTGCCTTTGTTTTTGTTAAAAAGTAATCATTTCAACAAAAAAATCAAACTATCACACTTTGATGGTATGGATTTTGCGAGCAATTTAAAAAAATACTAACTTTTCACAAATGTTCAATGAGTATTTTGATTTCCTACATGTTTTTACCGTCGTAGTGAGGATTATGCAGCGTAGGCACATCATTACATAGTAAGGTCGAGGATACTTGTATATGATGAAGCGCATTTTATGTGTTTCCCAAGCATGAAGGGTAAACTGGGCTGAGAGCTACGAAATCATATGGTGTATTGATTCATTAAATTCACGATGGTCTACATGAGTTCGTTTGAGCGGATTTCGAATTCCGAAAATTCCGTTTCACCCATCAGGGGTCTCAACAGCAGGAATCCTGGCAATTTTGAAACGCCATACGTGCTAAACCGGGAAACTTGACTTGTCAAATTCACCTCCCTGCCTACATCACATCAAAATAACAGGAAACATCGGGCTGCCCGCTGGCTTTGAACAGTTCCATTATGGTAACATTTTAAAAAAGACAAAATTAAAAAAGCAGACAAGTACTGTACTCGGTAATAGCAGTGCATGATGCATTGAAAAATGTATATTTGCAAGAGGTTTTCCTCCAAGTAGCCACGCTACATTATGCAATTTTCGTTCCGATTTTAACGAGAATTTTTAATAATGCGTGACTGGTTCGCGAGCAATTAAGTGGGCCGCGATGCTCGTTACTAATAATAGTAATACTTGTTCCGTCATTATTAATAGCATAGCATTAACGTGGCCGAACACAAAAAGGTAGACGTTGAGCAATTCGGTGCCACCTGTCCGTCTATTTTTCTTTCCAGAGATTATTACGAACAATTATTAAAAAACAGACATGCGAGGTTCTTAAGCATTGCTCTCTCGAAGCCGAGCTTGATTTCCTGCCTTTGGCAGGAGCGCATTTTAGTGGTAATTTGACAGCAGGGGAGGCACTTAAAACCTGAGATTGACAAGGGCGATTTCCATGATCAGACAGCAAAGCACTTGTAGGCAACATTAAACGAAAATCATTTTATAATTTTAACAGCGCACGGGAAAAAAATGAGGTTGTGGTGGTCATTCCACTTTTTTGCACGCGAATGATGGACTTGGGTAGATCATACAAGAAGATTTCAGTTGGCTTCAAAACGTAGCGAATGAAGAATGGATTCAGTGAAATAACGTGGGCAATAAAAATCTCGTCTCAAGTTTAGATAGGTTCGCCTGCCAGCAAGTTGTTTTACAAATAATTGGATTTAAATGTAACTTGGCTTTCTGTTAAGAGAGTGCTGGCATTTTAATGGCCTAAGCTTCCTTTAAACAATGTCTGATAATGTGCAGAGTTCAGGTAACGAGCAGCCCATAAAATCAAGTTAAAAGCAAGTTAATTAATGTTATAAATATTTGTTTTAAGCATCACGTTACCATGTCAAACTCTTTTAATGCAAGTTAGGAATTTAATATAGGGGTTCATGCTAACATGTCAATTAATTTCATTAACTTTAATATAACATGTTTTTAACATGCAAGTGGATAAAATGGTTACTTGGAAAGCATTAGAAAAAACACGTATATAACATTCCAGGTACTCTTCGTTTGTGTGTTTTGGGTGAGGACAACGAATGTCTGATTATAAGTTTTATTACAAGCTAACATGGAAATCTGTCTGTTAAATGGTGAGGAAAAGATAACTGGCGTGGCATTTGATAGGTGAAAACTTCAATAAGCCGAGATAGGACAACCATCCTTGTTTCGAAAAGTAACAAGAATGTCAGATGCGAAGGATGATCAAAGTTGTGATTTACCCGGAGATCGAGGAAAAAACAAGTTTAAGATTTAAACCTGAGAGATGATATCTTTTAACAGCTTTTGATGTATAGAAGAAGCTTTTCGCTTGATTTTTGATATTATCTAACTTTTGTTGTTGAGACTTAATTCATCATAACCTTCCTTTGACCTTAGACGAACATGCCAGCAATACCATTGGCCACCATAAAAGTCAAAGGCGGCGGAGTTTTGCTCCGCCGCCTTTTCAAAAATGTGGTGATATCTTTGTGGATCTCATTAAATGTTTCTGCATGCGTCTTAAAACCATTTCCAATTCGCTAAGTGTCCCTGTTCGTTTTCATACCAGTATGCATCCTTGGAATTTAATTTTTCAGCGAAATTTCGAAAATTCCTATACAGCACGTTGGTCTGTAGTCCTGTACAAGAAATGGCAAAATGGTTTTCATGTCAGGTATAGGGGTCAAGTTGTAATGTATTGTGTGTAAAACATAAGACAGAGATGAGCGGTGAATGCGTATCTCTGAATTATTAAAATGAAACTGGTTTAAACATTTTAAAATATTCAAAGGTGAAATCACGAGTTTATCTTAGATTGCGAAACATGTAATACAGGTACGTTTATGGGTTGTTGTTCGTCTAATGTAAGGAGCCATAAACTAAAGAATGTGTAGACCCACCAGTTATTTATGCTAGAATAACGTATAGCGTTGTTTAAATTAAAAAGAAAAAATTGTTCAAGCGGTGTAGTCAGTAATGATTTATTAGCCTTCCTTAACATCAGAAGAATGGTGATCCTTAGGTCTGATTCAAAACAAATCTTTGGCAACATGTCGCACAAACCCTGAGCTGCGATACACAGTTTCAACAATCTTGCTTTCTAGATTGTTTGTATCTAAATATATAAAATGCAGTTTAACAGCTCTGGAATGGAACATCAAAAAGTAAAAATTGCTACGGAGTACCAAACCACCACACCTGGGTATAAACACAGCATCATGTATTGAAACTACTCGTTTACCCTATATTAGACTATGTCTATGCCCAGTTTTGGCCGGGAGTATTCCTAAGCGCTGATCAGACTGGAAGTTTTTCAATATACAGGTGGAAAGAAATATAAAAACTAAACAGTGCGCAAGTAGAGCGACAAAGTTCTCACACAAATGGTTCTCACTTGTATACTACTCATATTTTATTTTGCTTTAAAAAAGAAAAGTGTAAAACGGCTAGCTTGAAGCACAGCAATAGTGAAAAGGCTAACCTGTGGTCTCCCTTGCGCAGTTTAACATGTTAACAAACGAATGTTTAGCTAACAGTGAATACAAACCAATAATAAAGACTACCACATTCATCTTAATTAGTATTTCAAAAATCTTGCTGTTAATTTAGAGAAGTTTCTCAATATCGATAGCTTTTATAAAGCTTGTACGTAAGATTAATTTCACGGGGTTATTCATCTAACTTCCCAATCACAAGTTGGCAATTTAGATTTCCAAAAAGGTTTGGTCAAGATTTCTTATACTGCAATAAAATGTGACTGTTTGAGGACTTATTCGATGTCGCATTTATCATATACATGTGCATGTGTACAGTTTCATGAGACCTTTTAGCATATGGTGACTAATGAGTCTTTCCAAATATACTGAACATTTCAAGGATTTATGAGTGTTTGTTTTGCAGGTGTTTAAGCACATGCATTATCAAGCCATCTGCAAGAGGTTTGGGAAAAAACATCCGCCATGGAGTGAACTTTTTAAAATGCAAGCCATTATTTGGATATTGTATGGCTGTAAAGTAGACCTGCATGATAATTAGCCAACTAGAAAGTTCACGTCCAGCATTTTTCCCTTCTCTCTCCAAATCCCCTCAAATGATGTGAATGCCAACGCACTCTGTTCGACGGGCTGGCCACTTGGCCTACACACACGCACACGTTACCACATTGTTTTCCTTATTTATGTTGCTTGTACGGAAAATGTTCTTTTGCGGTTTTCTTCTCAAGGGTGTAAATGTCGAGGTATGAGAAATGATATTAGTTTTTGTTCAAATTCTTTAGATTCAACTTCAGCTCAAGTGTTGGCAACGATGAGTTCTCGTCTTGTGTGGTCTACCTGCCAAGTTCAACGGGGTTCCTTGAGCTTCAATGGTGTCCTTTGCAAAGTTTCGCTGTGGGTTGCCACATGTCTGCCCAACAGGGGTTTGCTGCAACGACACACGCACGATCGTGTGGCCTGTAAAACTGACATTCGGAAAACTTTCATAAATTTCAGTCAAGCTTATGAGCCAGCTCTAAACGAGAAATTCGAACACGTCTGTATACCACCTTGCACGATGTGAGATGATATCACTATTTACACTGCCACTTATGAACACAATTCATTTACTCATATTCTTTATAGCTATATTGTACCGTATATCTTTCATGTAATGCGCGCCAGGTGCGTGGCATTGCATGACTTGTTCTGGAACATGCAGGATACCGATGTATAGGGCAGCTGTTGTACATTGGCAGCTAACTTAAGTGAATTTTGTATTTTGTAAAATAATAACACTGAAATGTAATTGACCCATTGCTTCCACATTACTTTAACTTTTAAATTTATTTGTTTTTATTGCTTCTTAAATGTATGTAATACGAGCCTTATATTCCGCAATCCTTTGTTAAATATTCGCAAAAAAATGCAATTTAATAATTTAAAACCTGATATGAAATTGCTGTGGATTCTGTGGAAATGCTGCACTTATTTTATGCATTGTAAAACGACAAGAAACGACCCTTTTTGCTACTACAAACTCTTATGCCGTTTTGTGTCTCCTTAGTTTGTGGAAAAAAAATCTCGGCACAGCTTGCCCTGTTTCTAAAAATCGATCAGTAAAGGCTATGTCCAGTGCAGCGAAAAAGAATAACAAATGATGCCAAGAGCAATTCTTGAGTTTGAGATTCAAGATTTAATCGGTTGGAACCAAATCAGTGCTGTAAGTTGGGGGAAAGAAAAAGACCACAAAGTGGACGACAAGAGGAGTCCAAGCCACCACAACAATCCCAACCAATTGGATTCAATCGAATATTTTTCCTAGTACGTACACTATCTTACACGCGCTAGGCTAAGCATTTAAGAGCCACATTGTTAGAAGGAAAATAAAAAGGAGAAAAAGCCACTTTAAATCTTTCTAAATCTCACTCGCTCCACTGTGCTGAAAACTCAGAAATTAAGCAAGTAAACGGCAATCATTATACAACTTTATGGACTTATAAACATCCTTTTCTAAATCCGTTCAACCATGAAATGGCATGGTGAATGAGCAGCATTGCACCTTGGTGTGGCCATCTACAGTGCGCAGTTCAACACGGTGGCTACTGCACGCCAGTCAACTGAACGGAAGTAAACCGTAATACAGAATAGACGCGCATCTGGGTTCCAAATTTTGGAATGAGTGATAGATGAAGAGAAGAAATTTGTATTATTGGATCCCAATCGTTAGATGTCTTTGGAAACTCTTCATGAGTGCTGCTAAGCGCAGCATCAAGTCTGTTTCGAGTCAAGCTTTCCAGCTAAAATTTGGATGTAAAAACAAAGATAAAAAAAATAAAAAGGAATAGTATCTTACGTAACAAAACAAGACTCCCAATAAGAACAACAACATTTGAAAAATGTTTGTCAGGAATGGAAAAAAATAATGAACTCGTTGTAACTACAATAATTCGCTCAACTGGGTTTCGTAAGATGTTAATTAAAGGCTAGTCCAACTTTGCATATACATGTAGCCTATATAGTGAATATTGACGTCCGAATATCCGACCTGCTCGAATCTAGGAGTGGCAAAGATTTAGGAACGCTTTACGGATTGTGTAACGTCAAGGTGTCATGTTCCATGATCGATGCGTTCGGTATCAGAAGTTAAAAATTTAACCCTATACTGGGTGTTTTGTTTAGTCCAGAGAAGGGATTGCGCACGTTTTCTTTACTGAACAACGGGAGGGCAAATGTTGTCCCTTGTCCTGGCCCTGGAAGACTCCGACTGACAAGTTCAAGTGTAAGGCGCATTAATCACCACATCACCACCAAAACAACCGTCACCAACACCGACCTTTGATTGCCCCGAAACAAATCAGCGGTAACGGCAAATTAATTTCCAACGACAGCACCGGTTTTTTTCTCCAGGGATTGTTCTGCCAAGTTTGAAATATTCCGCAAAACTCGCTGCACACCCAGGGACTGACTTGGAATGCCTCCCGTGAAAATACCCTGGAATTGGCTATGCAATATGACAAAACCTTTAATGCTAGTCATGTCAGCCCAAGTTTCCATGTCCAAATTACTTATTCCTGACTTAACAGGTCAGTACAAACATGATGGCAGCAAAAAAACGAAATTTGACCAGAATCCCCATGACCAAAATACTTATGCCTGAATTACATTACATGAATTACATTAGACTGAATTTAAATGACCATCCATCATGGTACCTCTCATGGTGTCCCGTATTAAGCTGCGTGTCCACTTGAGAGCTGAGAGGGAAATAATTTCGTGTTGGCTAAATTCTAGTGCGCGTGTCAATTGGAACGCATTATAGAATGCGTATAGCTCTCAAGTTGACACGCAGTTTTAAATTAGTCGTCCGCATGTGACTTCTGTATTTTAAATAATTTGTCAAATTGAAAAGTGAGAAAAAGTTGTCAAAATCTTATCAAAAGGCGCAATTCCTTGCTTGATTTCGAATTTCTCCGACTTTTACTATTTTTTTTTTTTTTAATAAACGGGATATTTTCAAACAAAATAAAGCGCTGAAGGCAATGGGCTACCAATTCTATATGATGGAAAATAGATTTAGTAATGATAACCAGTTCAGCCAAAACTTAGTTTGAAAATTTCTTCACTCAGAGAATTCACTTAAAAACTACTTTCACTCAGCCTTAAAAATGAAAATAATAATAATAATACCCTAATGATGATGAATACAGAACATTGATAATAAGCTTAGTTAAGGGGGAGGTCAACCTGAAGGTATGGACGAGTCAAATATTTTACTGAAGGCGTTAATCAATATCAACACTACACGCATCACAAAGCAATTACTTTACATTAACTAATTTCTAACTCCACTGCTGATCCGTTTTGGAATGCAGAAGGTTCAGGGTTGTCCACTGCCTGTTGGTTCACAGAAATGGCCCAACAGAACGTTGATAGGCTGCATTATACACTGTAGCTTAGTTGATAATTGTTGTCCCACCCTGTACACGCTTTTATCATCCCGGTACCTCACCTTTTGGTCGTCCTTTTTTGAGCTAGAAGCATGCAATTCTTCATTTAGGAAAAGCACGCGGCCCCCTATGCATATCTGCCATATAGAATGCTTAATGAGGACATGGTTGACAGAATCCATTTATTATTTTTGGCTAACAAAAGAAATGACCAGCCATGGCGAACTACCTTCAAGGTATGACATATGAGGGGGTGGTTGCGGGTTTTCAGCCGGTAGGTTGTTCAGACGTGTCGGCCCCCCACACTATCTTTCACTATGATCAATGGTTGCGAGTCATTGCAACGTACTGGTCATTACGCATGCGCATACACATTTACCGCGCTTTCAAGAATCCTGCATTACAGCGTCGTTAATTACGAATGGCAGCGCTGAAAATACTCAGTCAAAAAAACAACGAAGACTGTTGTGGTAGTTGCAGTCTGACGATAACACCGTGATTCGAAAAGAAAATGACCGCCAAGGAGACCAGACTTAAATGCGAAAGGGTCATACGGCAAGCATGTCGCCTTTGCGGTCATCTCTGCTCCAAACATCCGGGAACATGCTGAGCTGCCAGGTTGAAAAACCTTGATGATAATACCAAATTTGCAAACTTGGGCCAATGTTTTAAAACCAAGTGTTGTTGAAATTAATTTATGCGTGGAGTAACCTGTGAAATGCTTAATATATTTTTATTATGCATTGTGTTCATGTGTAGGCCTACATGAATTTTGAAAAATTGTTTATTCTAAACAAAATTCCTTAGCAATACTTCACATACACTGTACATCGTATTGTCCAACACTTAATTAATAATGCAATTAATCTAGAAAATATGTTCTACCGTATATTGAAAAGGAACAAAAAATATCAGGAAAAATAGATGTTGTGCAGCCCTGTAACACTATATTCAATATTGTAGACTTATCGTAAATTACATGTACTTTAAAATAAAATAACGATAATAGCTGCAGCTAATTTATTGTAAAATTGTTAATTGAGAGATGTATTTATGTAAACTCAGTGTATAAGGCCACTTTCAGCCCTTCCCTTGATTTTTACGAATTTGCACGTTTTATGTAATTTGTGCGAATATACTAATTTAGTACTTAATAACAGGGCAAATATTACATGGATTAGGTCACGAGAAATTAAATGCATGCAGTTAACACGATATATTTACTGTGTATCTATCGTAAATTACAAATCCATGCCACCTTGTGCACGGCTGTCATTCTAAAGAACGAGAAATGTTATTTTGTGAACGCAGATAACCTTAACACATTACAGGATGGGCGTCAATTAATCAAGCTCATGGTCAACTCTTATGGCTGTTTTAAGGGGGAAGCTGGAGAAGAAGACATGATGGAATGGGGAGTAGAAATTAATCAGACAGCTTTTACAAACACCTTCTGTCGGACTGAACAAGTGGGATAGTCCCAGGACCTATATATACCACTTGTTCTAGCATATGGCAATAGTCAACCTTTATCACCTGACCTCTTAAAATAATGATACTGACACAATATGAAAATGCTGTCTTGGAAGTTACTGTACACAACGACCGTACACAACGAAAATATAAATGCATAATTTTGTTTGTTTTAACAAAAGTAAATATTTTTTGAATAATCAGTCATGTTTATCGTTAATTGCATGAAGAAATTATAAAAAGCGTAATATTGTTATGTGATTGTAACAGCAACAATAAACAATTTCATTTATAGTATATAATTTTAAAGAAAAAAATGTCTCGCTTTCGCACAACCAACCCCATTTAAAATTATACCCTAGCGCCATCTATGATTCTTTCAGTGCAAATATGGGCCAAGCCAGATTTTTAAATGGCACCAAAGTGGGAGTTTACAAATATTCCTAATTCACTGAAGACAATGAAGATTGACGATAAATCAAATTTTCCATTCAAGTTCTAAATATAATACTGACATGGTTAAACTGTACTTTTTCTTGCACACATCTTTATATCGCTGCAAAGGAAGCATCCATACCACCACTTTCACCAGAGTTAGATCATGAACTCACATCCCCCACCATACAGTTTATTGTACCTCAGACACAAATCCTTTCTTTCGAAATGGCATATGTGCATAATGCTGGTGGAATAATAATTGTTGCCAAAATGGCAGGTCCGTACCATCCTTAGACATTAAATGGGCACCCCAGTCAGCCTCTCCAGTATATGTAATTACAGCCTGCCCAGGGTCTCGTGGGCTGAGGCATATCCATCTATAATGGTTCATTCCGCCCCCTACTGGCACTGTAATTTTTGGCACAGCCGAAAACGGGCCTGAACACATAATAAGAATAATTATACAGCTCTAAAACCCAAATGATGCCCTGTCACACACTTTTACTTATGATTTGCTATGTAGGGTGCGAAAAAAACGTTCTCAGAGTTCGTTGGCGAGGGTCTGCAACAACTAAGTGCAACGTAGTTGTCAGGTATTTAGACATCAACGGTGCACGCATGGAAATGGATGCGCGTGACATTTGCTATACGTATGCTAAATTTCCGGTTTTAAATTTCAAACCTTTTTCCCCTACTAATTTGGTTATCAATTTGACGGACAGCGGCAGAAATTTTATCTGGAGGAAATTATGAAATTTCTTCATTTAAGCGATTCTTAATGGCCATGGCATCATTCATTTCTATTCTTTTTTGTTGGCTACACTATACACGTATAATGTATGATTAGAGTTGAGATACTTTGACATGAAAATTTTCTTTATGGACGGAATATGATAGAAAGTAATTATGCTATCAGAAATTGCTGTTTCTGATATCGACTGTTCTTAGAAAAAGTCAAATTAAGCTTAAAAATGTAACCCACTTACGAGCCTTTCAAATTTATGAAGCCACTCCTATTTTTCAAATAGCTTATTATTTTATTTTACATTCTGCATAATTATCATTAATTTAAATTGATTTTCCTAACATAGTCTCATGTAATTGAGGTGCGATTATGAAATTTTGTATTCATGAACGCAGCATAAAACCTATAGAATAATCGAAGCTACAGAGCTTTTTTAAAAAAATTATAAACTTTGAGCACAGGTGCTGCGCGTTTAAGACAAACAGACAAAACGCGGAGTAAATGGCGATATCTTCCGTTGGAATCAATTATATCAGAGAATTATATTCTGTTTACTTTATACACGACTGAAGACAAATCAAATCTTTCAAATGCTAAGAGTTCAGTTGTTTTAAGTTTTAATTAATTGATCACTAAAGAAAGATGTCCATGCTTCTTTTCTGAAAACTGCATTTAAGACCGAAATTCATATAATAAAAAGAGATTAGCGATATCGTAAGAATTATTTTTATTTTAATGATATCAATATTTAACTGCAAATCAAAATAAATTAAATTAAGAAGTCCACGAAATAAGACATTTACGCATCTTTTATATAATTACATGCATATTCACAAATTTCCTATTCGTAAAGATGCATATTTTTGGAGATCAATAATCGAATTAAATGAATAAGATATGCAATCTTGCTTTCATGAGTTTAAAAAAATTCACGACGCATCCGTTGGTCTTCTCATGGACAGAGTTGAAGAAATTTAATTTAAAGGATTCAGTTCGGAGGACTCAATGAAGTATGAAAAGGAATCGGTCCATTGTTGCAGGTCAAACTTCTTAGGCAGAATTCGAAGTAAACGTTTAAGGCTCATCATCTTGAGAGGGAAAACGTATTATGGTAGCATACTTAAGTATGTACTATCCAAGCAGAGGTTTAACAAAGTAGTAGACAGTTGAGGGTGATGGCAATCGACTACAATGGAAAATGCTGCTCAACTGATGTAACTAAAAAGAATATCGTAAGCTTTCCTTAAATCCACCATTGTCTTGTTGTCACGTAAACGGAGTGGAGATTGACGACAGACATCCAATCAGATTCGGTGCAATTCAATCTGTCATGTCTTTCATCGGCTCCACGTGAATCTCTTGATTTAACACAAAGGATTCGGTGGATAAATAAGACTTGCCTATGGAAAAAACACAACTTACACAGGATTGACATAAATGCGTCGTGAACTCTAGCATGGGGGAAGCCAAGATCTTATAATGCGAAAAGCATATAACTATGGTAAATCTGCATTTTCTTTGTACAATCAATGCTTGACACATCCTGACATGTCAACATTGTAGATATTCCACACAGGGAGACCCGTACAAATGCATGTCTTATACAATCCCAGTCCTCCACTCAGCAATGACATTTCACCATGCATGGTTGACGAATTAATTTGTAAAACCAGACTAAAAGTCCTTTATCGTGTCTTGACAGTTTCACATAGCCTCTGATTCATATTTCAAACCAATGCACCCAGCGCGATTTAAACCAAAAATGCAATTATTCAATCATGCATGCAGCGATATTTTCCACACTAACCGAGATACTGGTTTAAATAATAAGGTTTCATTTTTCAGGTTTAAACCTGAAGCAGTAATCATTTTAAAATATTTGCTTGCGAAGTTAACGCTCCATCCCAAATAGGCTGATATCAAACAATTTAAACAGAAACTATTTCTGAAGATTAATAAGAATTAAAATCTGACTAAATATTGTGACTGGCCTGTAATTTATTAAGAAAATACTATAAAAATCAACAAATTTAAAATATTAAAACACAACGAGAAACTTTCTTATCGAAATGTTATAGTTTAAGAAGATTTTCTGTCCTCAACAATACATTGAATTGGAATTTCCTTAAACCGGGATATCTTGTCATGCTGTATTTTGTATCGTAATAGTCATCCTTTTCATTCGCATGTATTCTTACGTTGAACAAATTCGTTTTTTTATAACGTTTTTTCTTTAAAATTAATACAACCGTGATAGCAAACTGTAGTCAACAATCCCTGTGTCGATTCGCTTCGTTACTATAATGCCTGCATTTACACAGTGTAACACATGTAATCCGAGCCATAAAACGTCAAATCCTTCATGCACAACATAGTTTAGAGAAGTTAAAAAATAATCCCCCAAGGATTACTAATTAGGAAACAGGTCTGCTCAGTAATTTGCCATTTTTATGTATGAAGTCATTTTCCAGTACCCTACATCTGCAACCTGTACCGATTTTGAAATTTCCAAATGTGAACAGTCTATACTGTCTATGGTATGTAAATGTATGTAAGAGGGTAGATGCTACGAAAATTTGAACGAAGCCACAGCTATTCTAATTGATCAAATCGACCATGAAGTCAAACGATTCTAATCTGCAATTATCATTGTTAGAACTCTTAATCCACATTTTGAACATGACAGACAAGTGAGACAAGCCCTACAGTACAGTCTCGCAAATATCACGGGAGCCAGAGACCATCCTCGAGTAAATCCCCATACGGGACAATGTACAATAATTCAGTTTCCAGTGATTTCCTCTGGTCTATTCTCAAGCAGAATGAGGGCTGTGCAGACTATGCGTGCCCCCTAATCAAAAACTGACAAGTTCAAGGAATTGAAAAAAAGATTTCCAAATGGTTTTAATGCAGTGCAGCTCGGGCAGTTGCCGAGGCTGAAAACCACGAGGTTGATGCGGCTTTTGAACGAGCACAAAAGTTCATGCGCCACAGAATGTTACCAGGTAACGTTATGGCCAGCTACACCTGAATGAGAACGGTAAAGAAAATTAGAAAGGCGCCCAGAGAAATGCACATGGACAAGTGGATGGAGGGGAGGACGAGTCGTCTGAGCGAGTAGCCCAGCTAAGACGAATTTTTGAGTGAGTGGGGCTCCCGCTGGCTTCTATTGCCGCAGCAAAAACGTTAACTAAGGCCTGATGGGGTGCCAGGACCCGCTTGATGTTGGGGCAAAACTGCCCACCAGGGAACTGCGGATTTTGTTATAGATCACCGAGAGGTCTTCGCGAAAAAGCTCATATATTATCCGAAGGTAGGAGAAACCGAAAAAAACCGCTCAAAAGAATAAAACCATCGAACAATAACTTCTAATGAAGACACGGTATTAGCACCTGTGAACACGACTGGGGCCTGGAAAGGGGGAGGCTAGAAATGACGGTATAAAAATACTTTACATGGCTCTGCGAAAATACTCAGCCTTCTATGATACGCTGCAGTTGATACCCAAGTACACTTTAGAGTAGACGATGAGGCGCAATAATGTTTCCGAATAAGTGTATCCCTTCTGAGAAAAACCAGGATTTCTCCAGCCAAACTAGACGCTTAACAGAATGCATTAAATGAGTAACAAAAATGTGAACATGTGCTGTAAAGTTGAGTGAGTAAACGTTGCATCAGAATAATTATAGTATATACTACGAGCGATTTTAGAAGAATTATATGATAATAACTTAGATGTCTAAAATAATTCATTTTCTGCAGGAAAAATAAAGTGCATGTAAGAAATGGAAGGCGTCATAAAACTGAAATCATCAACTCTATGAATCAATTAATTACGACAGAGGGTTTTTCAGTCTATGAATGTAGAGCTATGAATATGCACTGACTCACTGTATGCAGGTACATTATCTGCAGAAATCAATAATTTTCTAAAAGTGCAAGAGACGCATGCACTCACGCGGCGCATGGATCTCCAGACACGCTTTCATTAATGGGCCTGTCATAATGTTATCATTTGACCAGTGTCATAAAGCAGTAAACCCCAAATCGAAATCTTTGTTGCCGTATATTAATATATCGCTGATTTATTTCAGTGTATAACGATAAGGGTGGAAAGAAGCCTGCGCTGTTCCATCCGTCTGCTCGGAATACTATAGTCATTATAATTTATTGGATTTGTACAACATACACGCACCCAACCTAATTATCCCGCCATTATCTTGATCACGAAACGAAGGAAAGGCAACGTGGCGTGATGCAGTTAAAATTATGACAATCGATATATTAACCACGATAACGCAACAACAACAACCTCAAAAAAACTGAATGTAATATTTGCAATGATTAGAATGAACAAAAGGTGTCAATTTTTGCCATTAGAGCCTGGTCTGACTTAAACGGGCTGTCGTGCCAACAAATGCCCTTGTCAGAACAGGATGATGTGATTATATATCAAAAGGATTAATCAATCATTAATTTACTCTTTATGTTTGACACTGGTTTGGCACGCAATCGACTTTTGCATTACTCCATTATTAATTGCGATTATTTTCGCAGATAAAATAATGGATGGCTCATAATTTAAAAAAAGAAAAAAATACGCATTCATCGTCTATAATTCGACATGCACGATTTCCTTCATGAGAAGTGACATATATTTATTTCGGGTTTTTAGTGCCACCTGTTCGTTTCATGGCTAACTGAAAAAGCTCACGGGGTGAAGCCAAAGCAACTAATTAAAATCCTGACTAATTGACGTGAAATGATAAAAAACATGCCCCATTTAAATATTAGTGAC